>APFE031525452.1:103017-148498 GCA_000404065.3 Pinus taeda | reverse complement strand
ATTATTATCTTATTTATTAAATAAGATCATAGTTGATTTACATATTGAGACAATCTTTAGCACAATACGACATTGAACCATGGTTCACCATGGTTGACCACAATTGATTTTTGTATTAAGAAAATATTTGTCATAATGCGTCGTTGGACCATGGTTGTCTATGGGTGATTTTTATATTGAGACAATTTTTGTCTAAATGCGATGTTAGACCATGGTTGACCATGGTTGATTTTCATATTGTGACATTGTTTATCACAATGCGACGTTGGACCATGGTTGACCATGCATGACCATAGTTGTCACAATATGATGTTGGACAAAGAGATAATATTTGTCACATGTGACCATGGTTATTGACTAAGGTTGACCATGATTAACCATAGTTGATTTAAATATTGACACAACCTTTGACACGATAGGACAATGGAACATGGTTGATCGTGGTTGATTTTCATATTGATATAATCCTTGTCACAATACCACATGGGTTGATTTTAATATTGAGAAAATCTTTGTCACAATGTGATGTTGGACCATAGTTGACCATGATTATAACCCAATGGATTTATATTAAACCCAAAGATTAATATAATAAACCCTATGAATAATATTATATGCTATGAATATGAACCCTTAGATTAAGAAACCTAAGGGAATAATATTAAACGTAAGAGATAAATAGTATAAACCCAAGGTATAAAACCCTAAGATAAATATTATAAACTCTAAAATCAACATGGTTGACCATGGTTTACCATCGTTGATTTTCAATTGAGACAATCTTTGTCACAATGCAACGTTGGACCATGCTTGAACATGGTTGATTTTCATATTGAGACAATCTTTGACATAATGTTGTTGAAAAATATAGGGCAATTAGGTTAATAACATTCTTCTCACGATGATAAATATTTGAGGTAGTTTTTAATTTTTCTTATTAGCATAATCATCATTTATTATTAGAGTGTGTTTTTGTACTTCATCAAATAGTTACCAAAAACAAAAGACACAAGAACAGAAGATGTTGGTTTTCTGTTGGGGCCAAAACCTCTCACTCTTTGAGAGGAAAACCCACAAATCATTCTTATAGAGATTCCAATTGATGAAAATCAAGACCATGACCCTTGACTTATTTGGCCATTCCACGACCAAGACACCAATCCTCTTCTTCGTCATGGATGAGATCATCATCATTGTTACTAAAGTCATCGTTGCACCATTGTTACACCTTCATTGAGGCCACACCTGCACCGAGAACATTATTGCACCTTCACTAAGACCATTGTTGCACCTTCACTGAGATCTTCACCAAGACTATGAGGAGGCTAAGACTTCAACTCTGTGGTACCCATCCAAAAATCACAGAGATGCTTGTCTAAATTGTTTGCCTTCTGTGGCGACCCTAGCCACATATATATAGTGCTTTGCTTCTACACTTTATCTGACATGACTTCTTTTGTTATTGTTTCAAGTTCGAATTCTTCAAGAGGTATTGTGCTTGTCTTTGGAGGGTTTCTAGACATTTATATATAATTTCATATATTAAACATAGGCTAAAGAAGATCTATTCATACATGACATTAATTCTACACTTTAAAGGACAAATCTTCTTATTGAAAAATCACTTGCTCATGAAATCCATGAAGAAAATTTACAATAACAATTTTGTTCTCTTTATTACATCATTTACATCAGTCATAATTAGATGTCATTATGAAGACTGAACCTAGTTACACTTTCCTCAATACTCCCTCTTAACTAGGGGGGTATTCATAATGGTACTTGGTCATTCTCAATATGAAGAATTTCTCATAAAAAGAATTGGATTGGTAACCCATTTGTATAGTATCATAGTGACCAACATTGTTTCCATAGCAAGGCCTTGTCTGAGAGATCTATCTCTCATCAGATCATAGCACAATTTTGGCTACACCAATGAATATAGACAACCTCATCATTGTAACAACTTCCTCCCACATCTACCCAAGTAATTGACCAGCCACAGTAAACATGTGACTAGAGGCCACTATAATATGATTCGACCTGATAAGTCACATTAAAGAAGTGGGACTGATGGAAAAACACCATATAGACATCCAACATCATAAAACAAAACCTTAGAGGATAAGTCATCCACTCAGATAGCATGTCCTTGGGTCTGATTGTTGTTTTAGGTCTCTTGGGCCATAGTCGCTCTGATGTTATGGGAAAGGGAGAGATTAGCAACCTAAAGTCTCTCTCATAGGATTTGTTGCCAGTGATTGTGGACTAGAATTGTTAGTGTTATGTCAGTGACTCCAGGATTTAAGGAACTTTTTTAGGTTCAGATCCCAGGTTACTGCCCATACTTGATCCATGTCTTCAAATAAGTAAGATAACATGGAAATGGTAGTAGTAAAGAAAATACTTGTTCAAGACCCTGATTGGATCCCTACTAGCCATGACATGCATTTCGCCAAACATATCACAAATGTGTAATCTACAAGTGTAATTCACAATTCTAAGCAAAGGGGTCTCATACTTAGCTAAGAGTCACTAAGAACCATTGATGCATCAATGAATCAACTGGCATTCCATCCATTAGCTTTTAGATACATTGATCATTCAGTTATAAGTAAAAATATGATGAGAGTCACACATGGTTGTTGTCATAAAACACATACATAAATAGTATAATAGAAATAGAAAATACTCATGAAATGCAAGGAGAAATAACCTTTCATTAATGATGAAAAATCCAAACTCGAGATGGGACTCCCACATTGCACCCGACCATAGAATTGTTGAACCAAATATCTCTTCAACCATTCACCTTCATTCCATATTCCAAGCATGAATGTGGGATCTCATAGAACACATCAATCAAAACTCATCCAAGGCTTTCAAAGGCCACCCACCTCGACCCATAAAATAATGATTCAACCTCACAGTCATAAATCACAAAACCATCATCAAATTGATCTCCATCTAGGCCTTCCAAGGCTTCCAGAGCGTTTGTTCCAACCAAGGGTTCCAAGACTAGTAACTCAACCTAGAGTTGTTGTCAGACTTTGAGAACATTTGTCCAACTAAGGCTTCTAGGACTATTGACTCAACCCACCAAGGGCTTCCAAAGAATTTTTCCAACTAAGGCTTATAGGACTAGTAACTCAACCCAAGTTGTTACATGACCTCTAGAATGTTTGTCGAACCACAGCTTCCAGGAACTAAAAACTCAACCCAATCTAGGGAAACATGATAACCAACCGAAAACAAACAATGAAAATAAACCCATAATCACCATGCCTATCCAAGAAATGGAAAGGCTAGGGAATCCACTATCAATCCAGGAAATCCTCCATTCCAATAAAATATCACAACCAAGAAACCACATGCATGTGAAATGCATGTGAAAGCTAGTTTAGGAAACATACATGCAAATCGGTACCTGCAAGAAAATGATGTAGTTGTTGATCCCAATGCCTCCTTGCACTTTTCTCCTTTTCCTTTTCCTTCTTGCTCCAATAATCCAATTATGCCACTCTCTCCAAGAGTGCTCCAAGAAAACTCTAAGTGTCCAAGAGTATGAGAGAGAGAATAATGAGAGAGATCTCTAACACTGAACTGACAAAAGGTTACCAACTGATCCTCAGAAGCCTTTTTATGGATTATGCCTCTATTTTTTTCATTTTCATTATTTTTCTTGTCATGTGCAACCTTTGACCTTTCACTTCCTTTTCTCCTAATTTCCATTATTTTCATAAATAAATGTGCCAAAATTCCCTTTTTCCTTCTAATTCCTTAGCCATTGCCTTTTCCAATTTCCTTAGCCATAAACAACCAAATGAATATGTGCTAGGATGTGTTCCCAAACATTTATCTTGGAATAAATGTCCCATTCATCCGTGGTCCTTGTTTTTAACTTTTATTACATGGAATTTTCACTAGGATTGTTACAGAACCCTCGCCATTTAGGGACACCATCCTCGGTGTTCAATGACACATATACCTCAACAACCTATTAAAAGAAGACATAATAGTCACGAAGCTTTATAACAAAACTCGATGCAATATTTATAATGAAAGATATGGTCAAGAGAATAGCGTCATGACAACATGACAACATACCTCTTAGTGGAGCTTTATAACATAACTTATTACAATATTTACAATGACCATCCTCCTACGTTCCAAATTATATAACATAATAACATCGTGATAACATAACCACATGATAAAATAATAACATGACACCCATGCCCCATAGTGGAGCTTTGTAACTTAGCTCATTACGAGATTTACATCCATACACATGGGTGTAGATATATCAACATCATCAAAATATAGATACCAAAACATATGGCAAATCATATACTAAAGCATATACAAAAAATACTAAACAACATGTCTAAGAATATAAAAAACATCATATAGAATATATCAAACCATCATAAAGAATATATCAACCACCATAAAGAAAATCCCAAACCATCATAAAGCATATACCAAACTACCATAAAGAAAAATTTAAACCACCATAAGCAAATATCAAACCACCATATCAAGCTTCTTTACCTCAACCGGAAAACAAGGAAGGATACATGGCTCGCATTTGATCCACCATTTCTGATGTAGCTTCATCGGGACCAAAGTGATTCCACTACACTTTAAGTTGGTCGATTGCTCAGTTCCAAAGCATGAGCACCTTTTTCTACAATATAAACCGAGGCTCCAGCTGGAACTATCCATCTGGTTCCACTTACAATACAGACCAGTTAATCACATGGTCAACATCTTTAACATAATTCTTAAGAAATGAGACATGGAAAACATCATGAACTTTCATCGTCGGAGGAAGTGTAAGTCGATATGATACTGGCTCAGTCCTCTAAATGATACTGAAGGGTTCACAAAACCGTGGTGCTAGCTTGCCACATGATCCAATATATAAGGAGCTCTTCTTAAATTTGATGTGAAAGTACACATGTTCCCCAACCTGGAAATCCTTGAAAAACTTGTTCCTATCTGCATAACTCTTATGCCTATCCTATGTTTCCTTTAGATTCTTCTTGATTACCTTCATTTCTTGTTCCATGTCTACCAACATATATGGTCCAACCAATACCCTACTAACCGAATCACTCCAACTGATGTGAGTGTTACAACTGTACCCATACAATGCCTCAAAAGGACTCATCCTTAATGATTCCTGATAACCGTTGTTTTATGTGAACTATACCAAAGGGAGATACCCTTCCCTCTTTCGTTGTTGATGCATCACATACATCCTCAACATGTCCTCTAATATCTTGTTCACCCTCTATCTATCCATATGTCTGCAGATGATAAGTTGTGCTGAAGCCCAACTTTGTGCCTAAACAAGAAAATAACTCCTTCCAAAACTTGGAAGTGAACTTCACATCCCTATCTGACACAATATTATTAGGAACACCATGTAGTCTAACCACATCTCTGATGAACACCTGTGCCACATCACTAGTTGAGAATGTAGACTTCACTGGAATGAAGTGTGCAACCTTTATCAACCTGTGCACAATGACCATGATAGAATCATGCTTCTTCACTATCTTCCGAAGCCCTGTGATGAAGTCCATGGAATTGACCTCCCATTTCCATTCTGGAATCACAATTGGATGTAGCAGTCCACGTGGATGTTTACACTCTGCCTTCACTCATTGACAATCAAATCATCTAGCCACAAACTCCACTACATCCCTCTTCATATTTAGCCAATATTAATATCTCTTCACTCTTGTCAGTGTCTTCTAGTAACCTGGATGACCTGAGTATGGTTTCGCATGAAACTCCCTGAATATCACCTTCTTGAGATCACTTTAATTCGACACATATATCCTATATCTAAATATGACCAATCCATCTAGTGTAAGACAATAGTCCAAGTCCTGTGTAGCTGCACCTGTACCTATACCACTACCTGTACCTATACCTATACCTATACCTATACATGTACCATCACCTATACCTATACTATGCCGCAACTTGTGCATTATCTCCATGTATCTAAAATCCTACTGTCTTGCCCGCAAGATCCTCTCCTGTAAATTTGTTGCATAAGAGCTCATAGCTGCTAAGTGATTCTTCTATACCTGCCTACTAAGAGAATCTACCACTTTGTTCTCCTTGCCTTTAATGTATCTGATCTCAAAGTAGAACTTGTTGATTGTGGCCAACCACTGAACCTGCCTACCACTCAGATTTGGTTGGTCAAATAGATACCTCAACCCACTGTGATCACTCATCAATGTGAACCTCCTTCACAGAAGATAACGTCTCCACATATTCAATGCCTGTATAATTGTTACGAACTCAAGATCATGCATGGGATAGTTTTTCTCATGCTCATTTAGTTTATGTGACTCATAGCATACTACTTGTCCATCATGCATAAGGACTCCACCAAGTCCTCTCTTGTACACATATGTTCACACAACAAACTCTTAGTCCAGGTCTACAATCTTCAACACTGGTGCATGTGTTAACAACTACTTGAGCTACTCAAAAGTAGCCTCACATTCCTCTATCCATTTAAGCTTCTTACCTTTTCTTTGCAAGGATGTGTGAGAAGTTCTTGATGGACCTCCTATAGGAACCTGCCAAACCCATGAAGGATCTCACCTCATCCACATTCTTAGGAGCTACCCACTCCATGATGGATCTTATCTTTTTTGGATCTACTGCAATGCCTTCCTTTTTAATAACATGCCCCAAGTAATGTACTTGTATCTGAAATAATTTTTATTTGCTAAGCTTAGAATACAACTAATGTTCTCTCAGCAATTTCAACACTCTTGCTAGATTCTCGCCATGTTATTTTTAATTTTTAAAATATACCAGTATATCATCAATGAACACAATAACAAACTTATCCAAATATGGACGCAATACATTATTCATCAAGCACATGAATGTAGCTGGAGCATTAGTTAAGCCAACTAGAACTACAAAAAACTCATAATTCCCATATGTAGTCTTGAATGTAGTCTTGTAAATGTACTCTTTGATGGGTAGTTGATGGTATTCAGATTTGAGATCAATCTTTAAGAACATTGTTTCCCCCTTTAGTTGATTGAACAAGTCATCAGTTCTTAGAAAAGGGTACTTGTTCTTGATAGTCACTTTCATCATCCGCCTGTAATCAATGCATAATATGAGAGTACCATTTTTCTTCCTCACAAACAAGACCGATGCGCCCCATGGTGATAGACTTGGCCTAATGTATCCTTTATCCAATGTTTCCTTCAGTTGTAGCCTCAATTCTACTAACTCAGGTGTGCTCATCTTGTAAGGTAATTTTGATGCTGGAGCTACCCCTGGCACTAACTCAATAGAAAAGTCTACCTCTCTGTGAGGTGGAAACTCTGTAATGTTCTCAGGAAATACATACTTAAACTATTGTAAAACTAAGTACTTGTTCAACACATCTGCATTTTTAATGTCCTTACCCTTTTCACTAGAAATTTTCATTATGAATAGCTTGCACCCTTTTCTGCGGCTACACATTGCTTGCATAGTTTTCACCATCCTAATTGATGTGGCCTTCTTCTTGCCTTGTAATATTCTTGGTTCTCCATTGTCATCAACACACTCAATAGATTTGTCATAGCAGTTGACCTTGGTTGTATGTTGATACAACCAATCCATGCCCAGTAACATATTGTATGATCTCAATAGTAACAAATTCAAATGTGTTGTGGTAGGTATATCATTTAACTCAAACGCGTAAGTTCTTACCCAATGATGCACCCCCTTCTATGTACCTATGTCCAATTGCACTAACAATGGCTCTGCATGCAACTCCTTATTCAAACCATAGTTATTCACCAATTCAAGACTAACATAGCTATAATTAAACCCAAGGTCAGTAAAAATAGAAATAACTTGATCACAAACCTTACCTTCCATCTCAATGATAGATGACTTGTGTTCTGCCTGCGTGTTTTCCAATGCCACATAGATACATGGAATACTTTGACCAATGTCCCCAATAGGCTATGCCTCTTGTGTAGTGTATATCTGAGGTCTACCACCTTGATTCCATGGACAATCTCTCCTGTGATGATATTTGCGACAAGTCCAACACTCTAAAGGATTCCAACATCCATCCTCATTCCTTTCTACAGATAAATATCCCTATTCTCTATGTGGTGTAGTGAACTTGTTAGGTGATGCAACATTCTCTTTTTTATCTACACCCTATGGCCTTACTCGCTTTTTATCCCATTTTCCTTTGTTCTTAACATTACATCTACAACTTAGCTTAATTTCAGTGTTGCGCTTCATTTTTTCATAAAAATTCTTTAGCTTCCTAATGGCCTCCTCCAATGATCTAGGTTCATCCAATTCAATCATGTAATTGAATGAAATTGATAGTCCACTAATGAATATTTGAATCTTTTCCTTCTCCTCTATGAGGTAAGGCACATATCTCAGTAACTCCAAGAACTTACTAGTGTACTCGCCATCTATCATGGAACCCATTTATAGTTCATAAAATTATTTTTCCCTGTCATCAATGCACATTTCTAATAAGTACTTCTTCTTAAATAGTCGCTTAGACTCACTCTAAGACAAATCTTCCTCATGAATACACTTGGAATTCTTCACATCTGCCCACCAAATGTCAGCTTTACCTTTGAGACTAAAAGTAACTACTCTAGATTTCATGTTCTATGAATAATCATGAAACCCGAAGAAGTTCCTCATGCCAAGTAACCATGCCTTTGAATGCTATGGTTTCTTCACTTCCCCATCCAAATTAGGTGGCTTCGCTTTATTAAATTCATTCGGAAATTAACCCCTATCACTACTCCTATAAGGATGATATCGGTGATGATCATAGTGCCTATCTAAATCAGAACTTGAATTATACCTATTTCTATCCCTTCTTCTCTCTCAAGTGTCCAACAATCTACCATCTTGAATTTTTTCATCTCTATTTGATCAGTGTCCTCCATGTGATCTACTACCATATGCCCCATTAGTTTTTTTTTCTCTTGCTCATGAATGATCTGATGTAGCCCCTATCGCTACCAATTCGATAAGATTTGAAGTATTACTACATTTACCTTTGCTAATTTTTCCTTTGATTGTATGATTTTGTTATTATCTTCCTTACAACTCCTTATCTCTTCCTTTAAGCTTCTTAGTGTCACTGCCAAATCAAAAGAGTTCCCAACACCATGCTTCTCTTCAGATTCATAGGGAGAGTCTATGTATACAACCATATTGCTAGCCATTTGATGTTTCTTCCTGCAAGGTATATCATGTCAGCTAAACCAAATCACAATAAACTGGCGTACCTTAGTATAGCTCGAGGAAGAAACCTTTTTTGCAAGATCAATAGATCAACATGATACATGTATAACATAATCATAACAATATATAAAAAAAAGTACAAAAGCATATAACCATGCAACTATCATTCTAGCTAGGGTCCAGTCATAAATGCATGACCTTAACACCACACACAGTACAACCTCATGCATGACGACATCCACAACATCATTGTACACTTGACCACATGCAAACATGAAAATTCATAAGAATTACATAACCGTAGATACCATGACCTTATGCATGGCAATATAAATCGTACCATTGTATGTGAACCATGCACAACCACAATGTAGATAATACACTAGCCTACATGCAGATAGCACTCAAGCATGAGTACAGGCCATTCCCACACATAATGCATATAATCAAGCATAAATGAATAACAATCGTATGCAGCATCATGTAACTGATGAGGCTCATTGATAGGTACATTATATGGACCTTAATGCTACTCTCAAGCTTATTAAAATCAAATTTTCTCACATTTCTTTACATTTTTGTTATATTTTTCTTAGTGAGAAGGGTAAATATGAGATGCTATGTCATTTGGCCTAATGTTCATTAATTGCAATATTTGGAGCAATTTTGGCTAATTAAAGTGAAGGAATCCGAAGTAGATAAGAAAGAGGTATTTTAGGAGATTGGATCACCTTCCTTAACTCTTCACTCACTCAAAGATTCCTCCACTAGATCTCATTAGCTAGGAGTTACAAGCAGCCAATTCACTGAGGTCATTGGTAGCCAAGATAGTGATATTTGAAGACACGTTGATCTCGATTTGGGAGCTAAGCCTCCCTAACTTTAAGGAAGTTGTTGGTAGATTCCATGGTATAAATAAGAAGGCCTAGAGCCTCATTAGGATTCAATTTTTTTTGTTGTAGCCAAAAGGCATTTTCAAGCTAAGACATTATGACTGATAACTCTTATGTATTTTTTATATTTTAGTGAAAATGAAGAGCACTCCCTTGATCCAGCCCTAATTTGACTCAGAGGGTTGAAGCTCTTAGGTTAGGTTCCAGTAGTAGAGGTTCCTCTTTTTGTAAAGGTATGCTTAGATTACATTTATAGTTATCTTCTAAAGTGATTTTGGTTTTTTTTAATTTGAAATTATTTGTATGATTACTTAGTTTTCTTCCATTTGTCGATAGATAGATCAGTGGTATCATAGTGACAATAAAAACTTTAAAAAATCTTGTGATAGTGGTCTTCACCTCATCTCCCTTATGGGATCATGATTTGTGGGTTCCATTCACACAGGCCAAAAAAACAAATTTATTGTTTGATTACTACATAACCTAGGGTTTATTATTAAATATATCACTGTCTCTAAATTTCTTATAAGTATCTACAATTTTCATAATTATATCTTGAGTTTTCTATGGTTTAGAAGCACTTCCATTCATAAAATTAGCCATTAGCTATTAATAACTCTGTTTTTCCTGCATTCAACTCATCTTTTCCATGTATAAATGAATTTGTGCATAAATGAAGAAAAGTAAGCATTTTCATTGAGAAAATCCAACAACATTGAAAAATTTTACTAATCCTTGGATAGTGTGCACCTCCTCTATGCCTTATTTCCCATCAGACACCTTTCCCACACTTCATTCTACATTTCCTACCTCCCGTGGTGAAGTAAAATTCTAAGTGCAGACACAAACATTTCCTCTATCTCGATCGCGGGTCTAGCCTACCTCTTAGTATGCTTATCCCATTTGGTGATGACCTTGCTTTCTTGCTCCAACTATCTCTCATTTCCTTCTTCGAACACCTGAAACAAGTAAATAATAGCAAACGACAACTATGATAATATACAAATTTTAATTCAACCTACTTAACAAGTCAAGAAGCATTAAGCCATAAACATGTGAGATGACACATTATGTAGGAAATTAATTGATATTTGCATGTATATTAAATCAAGAAGATATTACAACCATTGTCTTGACATTGTTGTTCTCCTCTGACAAAACCAGGTTCCCACACACTTACGTTAGCATTCCATGATGGCTTCAATAATGATAGTTTTAAGACTCTTCCCTTTAGTATTCACACTAAACCAAATTCACACTTCTCCCTTACACACAACTAGAGAGTTACAACTATGAATGGCTTGCTATTTACTCCAAACATAATTAGCACTAGCACACCAACATTAGAACTAGCTTGTGCTTGGGAAAAAGGGAGGTTTATATAGCATGAATGGATGGGAGATGGTTCCTCTTCTCATGGGAGAAGGTCTTATCTCTTGAGGTAGTTCCATATTTATAGGGGAAAGGAGCCGAAACTGACATCCTTGACTCCATCCTACCCAACCATTTAGCAGACTTATGTTACGAAGCTTTGAGAGCTGGAAGCTTTGACTCCTTATTTAAAAAACTTTCCAAAAGAGGATCGATGCGACTAGTCTTACGCTGCAACACGACCCAATCAAAGTACAAATTATAACATGTGAATAGATGTGTTGACATCAAACATGCTAGAAAATCGCTTGATTACTAGTCAATGATGTATGTTGTTAACGAGCACGAGAGAAACCACCAATAATGACAATGGTCCTCAAGGTACTATCAGCAAAATTCATGGACTGTAAATAAAGGAACTCTAGTCGAACACCCATGAAATCACCCGATCAAAAGCCAATGATGTGAACTAGTCGTCAAGTGTGAAGAACTTTCCATTAGGGCATGCAAGCTCTAAGGTACTGGAAGGGAGTCCCTTGGATGAATTCGTGGAAAATGAACTGAAGTCAACAGGAAGCGACTGTGTTGAAGGAGGGCCATGATGTATCCCACATCATCGACATGACAAAAAGGGATGCAAAATTATTTTGGATGATACAAAGAATCAGGGGTAAGTGTTACTGTAGAAGGACAACTCTTGAACATATCAGCAACATGACTAGAAGTTTGGCAGCATTTGGGATCCACAGGATCGGTGGTCATATTGACATGGTAGAGATCAAATGAAAGGAAAAAATGAAAGGCCCAACCCAGGCAGATTATGATGAGGTAAGGATATCCCAACTTGACATGAAGCAGCAAGTGTCATGTTCGAGAGTGAGTTGCTGACATGAATGATAAAATTTCCCATTTTCCCCCACCATTTCTGGAAGGTACCCCAATTATTGTTTAATCGCAATCTTGAAGGGGATAGCGTATTCTTGCATTGTAAGTTCATCCTTCAGATGAATCCAACCTAGTAAGTTTAATGAGCCCTAGGAAGAAGAAGCTCATGTTTGTCATGGTGACAAATCCGATGTCGTTTAATATTTTAACGAGTCTGACAAAGGTGTAACTCAGTATCTTTTTCATGTTTATAGATTTTGAAAAAGGCATGGAAAAGAAAACCTTTCATGATCCCTTTCGTACATTTGTGTCTCTCGAGCCTAAAAAGCTAGAAAGTGATACTCAGGAGAACCACTTGACCATTTCAGTCAAGGATTATCTTTTTCATAAATAGTTCATCCCAGCATGAAAGAGGGGTAAATGTATACTTGGTAAATGATGTTTCGCAACCTTTAACGAGTTCAAAATGACAAGAGCTCAGAAATCTTTTCATGTTTAAAGGATCAGAAAAGAGCTTGAAAGTGAACCCACTATTTTTATTTTCTTTTAACGAGTCAAAAAGGGAAAAATACTCAGTGATATTTTCATATTTTATGAGTGATAGAAGAGCATAAAGGTGACTCATCCTAGAGGAATGAGTGGTATAAAGGGTATCAACTGGTTCGGACAATGATGGAACTTCTCAAAACATGTAATGGTCAAGAGGCTTGCTAATAAAACCATTCATTGTTGCAATCCCTCAGGGAAGGAAGAACAACCAATTGAAAGCATATGATTGGCCAAAGAGATGGTGGTGATGGAATGAAACAACCAAGGCTCATCTAGCAGAAATTAGCTGATGAAAACAACAATCATGAGATGTAAATTGGGCGTGGGTTCATTTTTACATAATCTTGAACCATGGAGAACTCTACTTGGATTTAGTTTCATGTTTACACTAGCTTGAAATGAAAAAATATGCTTTCTATAAGTTTGCATGCCTCCAACATAATGACTCAATCAAGGTACATGCCCCCCAAGCTTCATTTCAGTCAACTAGGTGGATGGCATGAAGGTTCACTTTCGAGATCCTAGAAAGACTCGACTCAAATTTTATGAGATCTTAATCGAAGACTCGATTTGGAAAAGGGAATTGTTTCATTTTTTAATGAGGTTGACATAGTAAATAAATATCCTCAGACATTTGTTTTATTTTTTAACGAGGTTGATACAGGAAGAAACTATCCTCGGACACTTTGTTTCATTTTTTAACGAGGTTGACACAAGGTCAGGAACTACCCTCAAGACCCTTGTTTCATTTTTTAACAAGCTTGACACAAGACAAAGAACTATGCTGACACCCTTTGTTTCATGTTTTTAACGAGGTTGACACAAGTCCAAGAATTATCCTCAGACATATGTTCATGAACCATAAGAGAACATGGCTCCCAAGAGGTCTTCACTAGATGGAAGAACCACACTCTGGGAAGAATACATGTCATTTGGTACCAAAGACAGATTAGGTTCCAATGCCCCCAGTACATATGTACAATACCATCTAAGTGATCATCAGCCGGTGTGGAGACAGAACGGGTGGCCACATAATTGACCTTTGGCGGGGAAGGTACTACCTGCAAACAAGAGTTGATAGGGGATGATGGTTGCAAAGGAGGAACTTGGTGACCAATGAATGACAATTGATCAATAGTCACAATTCTCCCTTCGTGCGGAAAATAAACCACATGGAAAAGCGAAGAAACAAGAGCCCCCATGGCATAAACATAGTCACGTCCAATGAGAAGATTTAAATCTAAAGGACTTTAGACTACCATCATGTCTATATAGATGGTCTTCCCTTCCAAAGTAATAGGCAACTTTGGAAGGACCCCTAAGGGATGATTGGTTCCTCTGTTAAAGCCAACAAATTCTAGGTGACAGGCACAAGTTGTGGGGAACCCAAAGCTTTCCAGGTAGTAAAAGACATGATGCTAATAAAAAACCCTTCATCTAATATAGTGCCATGTACTACCATATTATAGCTTGTATTGTAATCTGGAAAGGCACATAAGATGGAAGGTAGAATGTAGTTAATGGATTCCAATCAAAAGATATGACAAGAATACTTGGTGGGGGTATCATATGATTGTGCCCATGCTCTGCAGGAATAGGAGAATGAGTCTCCTAAACAATCGGGATGGGAGGGTTACTCTTCCATTCATGAGAATCTAACGAGACGAGTAGAACATGAGCAGTATGATCACTACTCTCTTCGGGAATAAAGTGAACAACTAAAGGTGGAGCCAAGTCAACACTCTTTTTGACGAATGGTTGGTCAAGACCAGACAAAAGAGAGTCTCGCTCAGGAAGAGAAGGACGGGCAAGAGATGAACCTAAGTCAATCTCTTGACCAACCGGGAGAGGATCAGAAGAAAGCCTCTAATAACCAACAGGAAGTTGGGGTTGAGGAGCTACAAGGTTTTCCAAAACTTTGGAAGCTTCATCCATAAGAGGACAAAGGTGAAGAAGATGCATCCCTTCACATAACCTGTAAGGGAATATCATATTTCCATTCTTCTTACCATTATTAGCTGAAGCTATAGCATCGACATGATCTGCAGAAGTCGATGGGGATGGTCAGTTTAGGTCTTGAGACCATACCTCTAAGACTCTAGGAATGCCAGGATAGTCTCGAAGGAGATGGCCACCCTTACACATCTTGCAAGGGAATCTAACCTTTTGTGGAGAATCAGAAAGTTTGTCTACAGGAGTTGCATTTTGAGTAACAGCTGCACGGTTGGCCTTTTACTTATTTGATTTCTTCTTCTTCGTCATCTTCTTCTTCTTCTTAGCTTCCTGGTTACTGGATTTCAAACTTTCACCAGGCAATGTAGAAGAGAAAGAGGAAGAAATAGCGAAAGAAGGGGAGAGGTCAACCTTAGAATCAATGTGATGTGATTCAAATGAAGGACATGGCAAGGCTGGAGTTGGGACACTCGAGATCACTGAGGTCGAAAATAACCAAATAGGTAAACCAATGATTAACCTAGGGAGGGGTAATGTTGCCATATAAGGAGCACCAACATTTCCAAAAGAAGGAAAAAGACCAGGATTCCCATCTGAGGGGAACGCTTGAATGGAGGACTCTGGGAATGTTGCCATTGGAATCAAGTTTTAAAGAAACATTAAGGAAGATAACTTTAACCAGGAATATTTTGTGGGTAGTGAATTTTAAGACATTGAAACAAAACTTTTCCTTTTCATATTTTAAGAGTTAAGAAAAGGACAAAAGGTGACTCTAGTCACTTTCAGAATTAACGAGCTCGAAAGGACAAGTGCTCGATGATCTTTTCAAATTTTAAGAGTCAGTAAAGATAAAAAATGAGTACTCATGGTATTCTAGGCATAAAGGATTACGAGATAACCGTGAACTACAGAATACCTCCTGGCAAATTGAGAAGTACGGGTAGGCAATCTTGCCGAATGCTGTGTCCAGTGTATCATGTTTACAAGGTGGTAGACTCGGCTTCCAACGGATAAAGGATTGCATACCTAGTGGGGTTTTTGTTTATATACATGATGGTAGGAGGAGCACAAGTCTATACTAACACTGTCTAATGCCAAAGAAAATGAAAGCTGCTAGGTTTAAAAATGTTGGAACACATCTCTAGCCTAGACCACCAAATGTAAGCGTTAAGTTCTAATGTTTCCTTAGGTTAATTAAATAAATTTTAACGGTTGATCTTGAATTAGGTTTCAATTACAAGGCCTTACCGCTATCAACTGACAAAACTCCTACATGTAGCTATATGAGAAAAGATATATTTGTCTTTGATGAAAGTTAACACTAGTTCAGAGATAGGGAACACAAAATCAATGAAACAATCAACAAGTGAAATCTTTCTCTAATAAATCTCTTAAATGCACTTAATATTTCTATAACAACATAAGGAGTTTCATTTCATTTCCAATGCTTATGATGATGCAAATCTAGCTTCTGAATAACGCTACTAATGAAATATTTTCGCTTAAGTAAACTAGAATGATGTTCTCCTTTTCACAAAATGCAAAATGAATCTTTCACATAAAGCACATCAAATGAAAATTTCCACAATTCATAAAAAACAAGCATCAATCAAATCCAAAGCATGATAAATGAAACTAAAACAACTTCTTCCTTGAATCGAACCAACCAAACACATAAGTGCTTCAATCGAGAAACCGAGCAATGTAATCTATTCTTGGGAAGAGAAAAAAGACACTTGAAATAAGAGAACAAACGAGACTCTATCACTCTTTCAATTGAAAATGAAGTAATGAAGATGGTTGTTGGAAGAAGGGAGTTTGAGGGTCAAGACACACTGGCATGGGAATGTGAGAAATTTAGATTTTTTCTTAATTGAGAGACCGGAGTGACTGCCTAACTGACAACTAGTGCCGATCAGGACAACTCGCATGACTAGCCAATACTACAACTAGCGCTAATGTCCTGATCAACGCAACTTCCTAACTGACAAGTAGCATTGATCGAGGGATTCAAAGAAAAAATAAAAAATAACTTGACACAGGGCTAGACTTAACACATTAGAGGGTGGGCTAAACCAAGCAAGCACACAAACCAAGCTAAATGGAGCTTTCTAGTAAGGGAGAATGTATTTTGAACAAGCTAAAAGGCAGAAATCAAGACAGAAAGACACATTGGTCGAGATCTGGGGTAAACCCTAATCTTCACCTACAAGCAACAACGTGAGTGCCTAACTAACAACAAGCACCAGAAGGGGGCTGGTGCGTCTATTTCTGAGCATATCACGTTGTTCAGCATGACTGTTAGTGAAATAAGCACGTTGACCAAGGATGCAAGGAAAAAATAAAAAAAATTCAAAGGCTGAGACCATAATTGCTACTATAAATTTCAGACCTAGAGCAGTAAACAAGGAAACGCAGATAGAAATAAAGGGAAATGGTGATACTAGAAAAGTTCACATAAAACCATGAAATTTCAAACAAGAAAACAGAAGGATTGGCTCCCCCACAAAGTCGCCAATTTGTGGTGAAGTCAAATTCTAAGTGCGGACACAAACAATTCCTCTAGCCCAATTGCAGGTCTAGCCACAAACAAGACATTCTATGGAATATTTCCTTATCTTACAACCAATTAAGAGGGCCTACCTCTTAGTACACTTATCCCATTTGGTGATGAACTTGCTTGCTTGCCCCATCTCTCTCCTATTTCCTTCTTCGAACACTTGAAACAAGTAAACAATAGAAAACAACAACTGTGATAATAAACAAATTGTAATTCAACCTACTTAACAAGTCAAGAATCATTAAGCCATAAACACGTGAGATGACACAATATGTAGGAAATCAATCGATAGTTGCATATATATTAAATCAAGAAGAAATTACAACCATTCCCTTGACGTTGTTGTTCTCCTTTGAAAAAACCAAGTTCCCACACACTTCCGTTAGCATTACATGATGGCCTCAATAATAATAGTTTTAAGGCTCTTCCCTTTAGTCTTCACACTAAACCAAATTCACACTTCTCCCTCACACATAACTAGGGACTTATAACTCTGAATAACTTGATGTTTACTCCAAACTTAATTAGCACTAGCACACTGACATTAACACTAGCTTGTGCTTGGGAAAAAATAAGTTTTATATAGCATGAATGGATGGGATATGGTTCCTCTTCTCATGGAAGAAGATCTTATCTCTTGAGATAGTTCCATCCTTATAAGGGAAAGGAGCCCAAACTGACATCCTCAACTCCATCTAGCCCAACCATTTACCAGACTTTCGTTATGAAGCTTCTAGAGCTTGAAGTTTTGGCTCCTTATTTAAAAAATGTTTCAGAAGATGATCAGCATGATTGGAACAATGAACAGTCACTCCATTCGGCACTAGGGACGATGTTAATCCCTGCATTTTGGCACAAGAAGAACAAGGGTCATTAGCGCCTATCTTGTAAACTGGGGAAAACAAAAGATTTTTGGGAAATGATGTAAAAGAGAATTTTTCTGCTTATGAAGAGGGATACAATAGGATTTTCTTCATGAAGGTGAAGCATGTAGGTTTCTCTGTAGAGGTCCTCTAGGATCTTGGAACAAGGAGTACAGGGATAGTGAAAAAATGCTGTGCAACACCTCCTTATAAGCTTTCGGCCTGTTTCCTATAGTAAAACAAGACAACTTGTAGTAGAACTAGGACATCATGTAGTTATACAAAGAACCTTGTAGTATTTTGTCTTAAGCATGAATTGAGCAAAAATGGTGATCTGAGCTTAGGTTAGTCATTCACTTGGCTTCGATACCCTTGAAACTAGTCCAAAATCCCCCCCCATACCTATCTCTCCTACCAAAGAACAACTTGGAAATTAGCATTTGCATTCATAAAGCTAAATATCCAAAAAGGATTTTTCTGCAATTTCTAAGTTAGCACATACATGTAGCAGTCATAATAGTTCTTAGATAAAATTCCATGCTTAGTTAGTGTAGGTCACTAAATTTTATAAACAAGGTTAAGTTACGTCTCTTTTGCAAGAAAAATGTGTATATGCTTAGCTAGACAATTTCCTAGAGTAGGTAGAATTCCCTTTTTGCATTGAGGATAATTTTCCATTTTCCATTTGGTAGCCATACTCCTTCTAGCCAATAGAAGACTGGTTTGAAAGACCTTAGTGGTCTATCTCCCTAGTTGAAAAGTGGCAAGATTAGACCATTGCATCTACTGTGTATACATCACTGTCACCTCCATGTTTATACGAACCCTAGGTTGATGAAGTAAACTTGGTAACCCCAAGAGTTGCACCATTCTTGCTGCAATACTAGTCTCATCACTTTTTGGCATCGTTACTAGGGAGGTGTCTAAGTAGATGTGATTTCTTCTTTCTAATTCTACAAGTATTTCCATTCAAAAAATAGTTGCAATCTTTGATTTATTTCCAATTCTACAAATAGTTCCATGGATCATAGGAGTAGAGACAACTTAGGGAAAATAATTCCAAATACCCCACCACATCTAACAACCAACCTTCCCTCTTCATCGGTTACTGTGAGCTAGAAGATATCCAAAGATATTTGAAGATCATATTGGGGAATAAGAAGAGACCATTCCACCAACCTACACCATAGATGAAAATAGAAATGGGATTGGAGACAGAGAAGGAGTTGAGAATAGATCCGAGGGTGTGTTTCCCATCAGAGAAACTAATGGAGATGCTGGGATGAAAAACATAAGCCCCTTTGTCCTTTCTTACTTCCATGGCTTGACCTTAGAGGACTCAGATACCTTTCTGTTTGAGTTTGTTCTCATATGCAGAACTTATGATTACACCTATTAGGACCAAGAATTTGAAATTATTCCCATCCACCCTCAAATATGCAGCCTTGCACTGGGTCATGGGTTTACTTGGGGACAACATCACCATTTGGGCTCAGTTTCACAAACCTTCAACAATAGATATAGGGACTATTGCAGGTCCAAATATACCAAGGAGGAAATTTTTAGAATGACCTTGGGACATGATTAATATTTGGAAGATTATGAGGAAAGGTCCAACTCAGATACAAAAGGGCTAGGTGCACCCTCGATCCTTAAGCACTTAAGATAGTCATTCTTAGAGGGATTAGGGAAGATCTACTAGAAACCCTAAACCTGATGTCAGGAGGAGACATCTATTAGTTACCCTATGATGATATCAAGTCAATTTTCAAAAATCATTCTAGGACAGCCAGAAATAATGGTAGGGTTAGTCAAGCTTTGGCCAGTTCATCCACCTCCAACACATCCATAAAAAGTGAAATTGGGAACATTTTGGAAGACATGAAGAGTGAAATGTTGCATGCCTTTGATCTACAAATGAAAACCATGTAGATCAAGAGGAAGTAGGAGGAAGCAGGAAGAGACTTAGCTATCTTTTTCCCTATATGCACTAGAAAGCACCCTAGGAATGAATGTCTATTGAATATTATAGAGATATTCTTGGTCTGTGAGGAGAACTACTCCACAAAAAAGTGTGCTTCTCTAACTGGATTGAAAGCTGCATATCAAGGAACTGAAGGGGTGACTGAATAACTCTATTATATCAACCAAAGGAGGCCTCGAGGACCTCAAACATACCAACAAGGCATGCAAGGGATATCCTATTCATATTACCAACTTGAGTAGAATGCATCCATTTCCCTTGGTTCCCTCTTACTCATCCTTCATGGTCCACCTGTTCTCCCTACTATTTTTCACCTCAGTGCCATTCCCAACCCGCCAACCAACCATTTGAGCCATATTCCCCTCCACAACCTCAGTGGAATGCACCATCCCAGGGCTGGAGGCCCCCATTCAACAAATATCTAGCCTTACTACCTCCACCTCCATATCAACCACAACTCCTTCACCTTGCTTCTCCTAAGCAACATCAGATGCCATCTGTAGAGTCTCATGTTTGTTTTGTTTTTGACACTCTTTTCATCATCACTATCAACTCAAATAAGTAATAAACTATAACTTTTGACATGGTAAGGTACTTAGATGTCTTATTTTTCATATTTATTAATGTGCCTTATTATTAAGTTAAAAGGTTGCAATAGCTACATAATTAACACGATTATGCAATTATTTCATGATTTTGTAGCTATCTCCATGGTTTTCAAAATTCTAGTATGCCAGCCAAGGAAAGAAGCACATGGCCATATGGGGATTTATCTCCTCATGGATCTCCTCCTATTCACCAAAGCCAAATCATTAAGGAAATACTCCAGTGGCACAATTAAAGAAGAAAGCCAATACATGGATAAGTAGAGTAGCCAAAGTTCAGATAAATCACGTCTCTCCGATTTTCTTTCCAAATAGAAAATCGTAGAGAAATGTTATGACTCCGTTATACATTAGAATTCAAACTAGGATTGTTTTAAATTTTATCATGCATAAAAGTCTCAACTTGTTGAGCATGAATTCTATATATATACTCTGTAAATAGGAAGCACAGAGGCATGTATGTAATCTTTGAATGATTGTTTGAAGTTTTATAACTCAGTTCTCCTTAATTGAAGAAGCATTTTTGTCAATCTCATGTGCAATTACATGCTAAATTAAAGTTATAAAACATGTTGTTTTGTGAAGGGCCCCTATAGATAGTTGAGGTTCAATATTTTATGTTTAGCTCAGTCATTTAATTTTTGTTATTTCTAGAATTTCATTATCGTAGCTTTAGTTTCTCTATAGTCATGTGTTTATAGTGTTTCTTTTGTTGCCTACCAATTTCAACCATTTATATGTTTTCTAAAATAGAACCATGTATATACTCTTCTTCTTTTCATTACAAATAGATATGTTAGATTTCATTCCTTTTGTTATTCCTTTATCATTTCAAAGTTGAATTGCAAATTACAGTGTAGAGATCTTAACATAGAATGCCTTTATAAATTCCTTCTAGAATAGAAGTGATTCTATTTTAGAGCATAAATAATTGTCTTTCTATAACATAAGTAGTTTATTCACAAGTTTTAGAATAAATTTATTTTTAGTTTCTTTCCAAAAACACAATTTATCTTAAATAATTGTTTCGTAGAATTTACAAATTAGTTTTAATTTTCCATTACCTTGCATAGTAGTTCTTTTGAAACTAACAATAGTTAGTTAAATAGGATCATGGCAGCTTGTTTTAATTTTCTTTTCAGATTTGATTGTACAAATTTAATTGTAAATAATCAATTTCATTAGGAACATAAGAATAAATAAAATCCTTAAAATAGACACAATCATCGTTTTAATAAACTCAAGAAAGTTTCTAGCATAAATAGTGCACTTTCACTTCACAAGTTTACCAACTCCAATTTTTAATTTATGCAAGCAATTTAAGAAAATTAAATTGACCAAACATTTTGGCGCCATTTCTGGGGAAGTGTAAATAGATGTCTTGACTTCTTTTGGATAAAAATAAAAAATCATACACAAAAAAATGATATGCATAGGGAAAGAGACTCTAGGGGAAGATTTGTAGGTAGCGGAAAGACCTTAATTCCAACAACATCACTTACCCCACCATGACCTTGTAGTGCCACACCACCCACACAAACTTGAATTCCATCCATAGAAGGAAAACATAAACTCCTTGAGGTATTAAGATCCATAATCCACCCTAGATATTCACTAACTTCATCAATAGAAGCCATAATAGAAGAAGATCCCATATCCCCAACAACAAGAATAATTTTCCTATATTCAACTAGAGAAAAACTTCTAGCTCAAGAGTTGGAAGTTCCTACTAAATAAGACGAAGAAGAAACCTACTTCAAACCATTGATCGAAGAACCAAAGGAACTATAGGAAGTTGAAAACCCAATTTTAGAACCATAACCAAAACCGTATATTAGTTTTGAAGAATCTGCAATGGCTGGAGAAGGGGAATGAGAGGTACATAATTTCAATGGCGAAAAACCTAGGATTGGAGGGGGGACATGAGGTGGAAGAGGAGGTGGAAGAGGTGGAGGAATAGGAAGAGGATAAGAGATCAATCCAGAACCCTTT
Source organism: Pinus taeda (assembly GCA_000404065.3). Taxonomy (NCBI): domain Eukaryota; kingdom Viridiplantae; phylum Streptophyta; class Pinopsida; order Pinales; family Pinaceae; genus Pinus; species Pinus taeda. Next base: position 125,567 of record APFE031525452.1, on the reverse strand, counting down.
GGATTTCCTATCCTCGATGAAGATACAATTGTAATAATGAAAAATATCTCACCCTCTATCCTTGAAAACTTTCATGGATTAAGGAGTGAAGATCCTGGTACATTTATATTTGAATTTGAAGTCCTTTGTAGATCATATGATTATCTACATGATGCTGAAAAGTTGAAATTATTCCCTGCAACCCTTAAAGATGCAACATTAAAATGGTTTATGAGTTTAGCAATAAACTCCATAAGAACATGGGAACAAATGAAAAATACATTCTTAGAGAAATATAAGGATTATTATATGCCCCTAACATTAAATATGAAGTCTTTAAAATGATACAATAAGAAGATTAAAATCTTGAAGTTTTTGTCCAAAGATTTGCTTACAATGTAAAAAGGAAAAAATGAATAATCTAGATAACGAAAATTTGAAATCTCTCTTATTGAAATCCAGTAGTGATGAGTGTATTGATATTCTCAATCTAATGGGTAAGGTAGAAATTTCTCAGATGTCACTAGGAGAAATGTGTGAGTTGTGCATACACGTTTCAAGAGGCAAAGCAAGAAGTGGGAAAAATCGAAGAAATCCTCTTTTATCAAGGATTAATAAATCTACAGCTTGGACAGTAAGTAGAGAAGAACTAGGAATTTTTCTTGATAATTTTAAAACTAAAATTTTAGGTAGTCTTAGTGAACAAATAGACACCTTTAAAATACAAAATAAGAAAAAAGCAGAAAATGTTGCATTGACCATTTTTTTCCCCAAGTGCAGAAAGAAGCATGTGTTGAGAGAATGTCCTCCTGATTTAAAAAGTGTAGAAATTTATTTTGTTTGTCTGAAAAATCATGTTACAAAAGAATTCCATTCAATACCAGGTCTTAAAGTTGTCTATCAAGAATAAGGAGTATTGAATCAGGTAGATCCTCTCTCTTTTATTGCTAAAACACCTTAAAAGAATCCACATCCAAATACAACTAAAAGTTTTAATACTCAAAAATTTTCACAATCTTCACAAAGTAATTGTACTTCCCCAATCCATCGGCCATATTGGCCACAACCTTGGTCATAAGGATGGAAAAATCCTTATGGAAAATACCCTCAATATCTTGAATATCCTCAATTTCCACAATTTCAACAGTCATATCCTACTTTTCCTCCACAATATTATCCTCACACTATTAAGCAAACTCAACCTCACAATTTGAATCCACATCTTTCATTAACATTTCCTCAAATAGCAAACCAATTGTTTGCTCAACGACTCCCAAATACAAAGAATAATAAAAATTTACAACTTGTTTACAATATGGAATGACAAAATTTTCAAACTAGATGATAACTCTACTAGATCTAAACAATGCTCAACTTAGATCTGGAATAGTATTAGAAAATAACTCCCCATTAGTTGTTATTCAAGAAAGTGAAAAAGAAAATATCTCTAAAGAAGAAAATTCTCCCAATGAAAAAGAAAAAACTCAAGAACAAGTTACTCCAACACATTTAAATAACTCAACTATTATTAAGCAACAACCTTCAGTGTCTGTTTCAAAACAACCTTTCCCTGAAAGATTAAAATTTAATGAAGGGTTAGGAAAACATTTTTTATTTCTTGATTATGACATGTTAGATGAACTGAATAATTTTTGCATAAAGTTCCTTTGCTTCAAGCCATTAAGGAAATACCAATTTCCACAAAAACAATTAGGGACTTGAGACTAAAAAGACATGGAAGAAAAAGAAAAGAAATAAAAAGAATCCAACTAGTTGGAAAAATTGTAGATATCATGATTGGTAAAACAAAAACTCAGAAATATATTGATCTAGGAAGTCCCATTATGAAAACACACATCAATTGTGTGGAGATACCAAATACATTTATTGATATATGAGCAACCATAAATATCACGAGTAAAGAAACTATGAATCAATCAAAACTTTCTAATCTTCAATACACACCTACACTATTACAATTGGAAAATAGATCTGTAATCAAACTTGATGGTGTATTAGAAGACATATATGTATCCTTATATTCTTGGGAATTCCCTATTTATTTTATGATTTTAACACCCAAGAATAACTTAGGAGTACATCCATTGATTCTAGGAATACCATGGCTAGCTACAACCGATGCTTTTAGAAGTTGTAGATCTAGTGATATGTTCATTTCTAATGGGAGCACAACAAAAGAAATTCACATCGTATCCGCCAGAAAAAACAACAGTAGAGGTTGAAAATGAAGAATGGATAGATGATGACTTTGAGATAAGACCAATCTTTTCTACTTCACAAATATATGAAGAAGATCAAACTTTAAATTTAATTGAAAATAATGAATCTTCATTGTAATGTGAATCTAGTCAGATTTTTCAAGTATAATAAAATACTGAATATTTATCATCCCATCAACTATACTTACATTCTGTGGAAAATTTTGGAAATTATACAATTAAAATATTTCAAGGAAATCCTTTGAATATCAACAATAATTTGGAATAATTTCAAAAGAAATAAGTAATCAACATGTTACAAGAACATTCATCTTCTTATGTGTGGGAATACACTAACATGAAGGGAATTTATCCTAATACTTGTATACATCATATCTACATTCAATAAAATGCCAAACCAATTTGATAACCTCAAAGAAGAATAAATCCAATTCTAAAGGAGACTGTTAAGGAAGAACTACAAAAACTGTTGAACGTCAATTTGATCTATCCAATATTAGATAGTCAGTGGGTTTCACGCTTAGTAATTGTTCCTAAAAGGAATGGAAAATGGAGAGTGTGTATTGACTATAGGGAATTGAATAAAACCACTTTAAAAGATCAGTTTCCACTCCCTTTCATAGATCAAGTTTTAGATACATCGGGAGGAAAGAAATATTATTCATTTTTATATGGTTTTAGTGGTTATAATCAAATCCAAGTAGCCCCAAAAGACCAAGATAAAACTACATTTACCTGCCCATGGGGAACTTATGCTTATTGAGTACTTCCTTTGGATTATGTAATGCTCCTCCAACATTCCAAAGAGGAGTATTAGGCATTTTTCTGATCTAATTCATGATTGTGTGGAAGTGTATATGGACGATTTTACAATTTATGGAAATTCTTTTGAAGAATCTCTTAAAAATTTGGAAAAAGTTCTCATTAGATGTAAAGAGACAAATACCTCATTGAGCCATGACAAATGTTTTATGATGTTTACTGAGGGAATTGTTTTAGGGCACCATAGTTTAGGAAATGGAATTAGAGTGGACATAGCTAAAGTATAAGTTATTTCTAAATTATCAGTTCGAACCTGTCAACGAGATGTTAGAGGTTTTCTTGGTTTCACTGGTTATTATAAAAGATTCATAGAAAAATTTACAAAAATCGCATCTCCACTTTTCAAACTTCTCACAAAATAATGTGAATTTAATTAGAATTTAGATTGCCAAAACGTCTTTGAGTCATTAAAAGAGAAAATCTCTAAAGCACCCATTCTTAGAGGACCAAATTGAAAATTACCTTTTCACATTTTGACTGATGCTTCAGACACATATTTAGGAGTTGTACTAGGACAAAAGGACTTAACTCGATATGCCATTTATTACACTAGTAAAAAATTGACTCCTGCGGAGTTAAATTATACTGTCATAGAGAACGAGTCTTTATCTTTTGTTCATGCCATCAATAAATCTAGACATTATATTACTAGCTATGAAACTTTTGTACATACTAATCATTCTGCAATTAGATGCTTGATGAATAAACCAATCACTAATGGAAGAATTACTAGATGGTTGTTGTTGCTGCAATAGTTTATAAGGATTCAAAATGATAATAGCGACATGCCAATAGAAGATAATTTTCTAGATGAATATATTTTTACTGTATCTACTAAATCTCCATTGTTTGCAGATATTGGTAACTATTTGGCTACAGGAAAATTACCATCATACTTGTCTCCTCGAGAAAAAAGGAAGGTAATTCAAATTAGTGCATCTCATTCATGGATAAATGAAGAATTGTATCAAACAAGGCCAGATCTGATCATCCAAAGGTGTGTTAGAGATGATGAAGTACCAGAGATACTGGAATCTTTTAATGATGAGCCATGTGGAAGACACTTCACTGACAAAATAACTTCATACAAAGTCTTCTTAGGATACTATTGGCCTTCTCTTTTTAAGGATGCCAGTGAGTATGTTGAGAGATGTGATAGTTGTCAAAGGATGGGGAAATATGTTCCTTCTAATGATATGCCTCTACAACCTCAAGTACTTATTGAGCCTTTTGAAAAATGGGCTCTAGATTTTGTTGGTCCAATCAATCCAAGTTCGAGAAGAAAAGGTACATTCTTTTTTGCACTGATTATGTTACAAAATGGGTACAAGCTAAAGCACTTATTTTTCCTACTGAAAATGTTGTTTTTTCATTTCTTTTCGAGGATATCTTTACTCTTTTTGGTGTCCCAAGAGAAACCGTAATAGATCAAGGTACTCAATTCACATCCAAGTTGGTACAAAAGATAATGGAAGAATACAAAATTAAACATCGGAAGTCTACTCCATATCATCCTTAAGAAAATGGACAGGTGGAGTCAACCAATAAAGTCATTGAAGCAATTCTCACCAAAATTGTGCATCTTCTTAGAAAACATTAGGCAGAAAATCTCCAAGAAGCTTTATGGGCATACCATACCACATGGAGAAATAATGTAGGGCATACTCCTTATGAGCTTGTTTATGGGAAAAACAATCATGTTTCCTATTGAGTTTCAAGTCAAAACTTTCAAGACAATAGTAAAATTGGGTCTTGATCTTTTAGAGGCACAAAAACAAATAATGGAGTCACTGAATGAACTTGATGAGATAATACAAGATGAAATCCAAATAACCTATCTATTTCAACAACAAAGATACGGATGGCATGACAAGTGCTTCAAAGAGAGAAAGTTATAGCTAAGAGATTGGGAATTATTGTTTGATTCAAACTTCAAAGATTTCCAAGGGAAATTTCAAACTCATTGGATGGGATCTTATGAGATTGATATAGGCTTTGATAATGGTGCAGTTAGGACCAAAACTATTGATGAAGAAAGGACCACTTTTCTTGTGAATGGTCATTGACTGATAATCTATCATAAGACATTGACCAAGGAAGAATTTATCAAATATTTGCAAGATAATACTACTTTAAAGTTGGTGAAGAAGGATTTTCCTTATTCCCCAACTTAATCTCCAAAAGTATTTTTCTTTCTGAAAAATAAAAGAAAATATAAAAGAATAAAAGTAAATAAATAAATGTATAAACTTGAAAACCAATAATGGTTGGCATGTTTATATAGAAAATCTAAGGTGAAAATAAATTTTTGACACTTGAAATTTTCTTCATACCTATTGTAAACCCATTTTCTTTATATCCCACTCTTTTATTTTTAAAAATAAACATAGTTACAGAATTACTGAGTTTTTGCGTCTCTAACAATTTTTTGTAGCCAATTTGATAGGAATTTATGATGAAACAATCGAAATACTAATTGACGCCCTCCACTGCAAAGCACCTAAATACGATATACAGGACAACAACCAAAGGTTAGAAAGAAATAATTCAAAGGTGTGCAACTCTTTAATTTGATAATAGGGATTAAAAAAATTAAATGTATGAATCATATAGACATTGTACTATCAAAATTCAAAATAGTTATTACTAGGAGTTAATAGTATCATGTCGAATCAGATCTAATCCACCATTCACTCCTCATCCTTATACCTACAATCCAACCCACATCTCAATTTTATTGATTTGATCACCCAAATCACGCTCATCCATGCTCTCAATGGTTAGATTTTGTCGCATTTTTGTATACCCTTACCACCTACACTCCCATCATCACACTCTCATCGTCATCGCTCTAAAACCCTCTGAAACTCTCCAATTCTATCAAACAAAACAGTATTGAGACAAAGATTCTAAGGCATGGGGGTTATAGTGAGAACAGAACCAAGAGGGAGAAAAGTTTTAGAAGGATATCCACAAATAAGAGAATTATTGTAGAAAGCACAGTGGTTGGTGTTTGTGGAGAAATTTGATGGTTTCAACAAAGAAGTAACCAAATCCTTCGCCAAAGATTTTGATGGTGTCAAAGTTGAGATAAGGGACATACAATTTACAGTAACAAAGTCCTTTGTTTTTGAAGCTATTGGATTGCCTTGAATTGGAGAAAAATGGTTTAAAAACAGAGGTATTGAGAGGGAGGTCTAGAAGGGTTTTGGGAAGAAACCTAGCATGGACACCACCTTTTTTAAGAAGGGCATTCCAAGCACAACATTGAAAAGTAAGTGGAGAAATTTACTTTTGATAATTCAATTATTTTTAAATTGTGATGGGAGGTTTGGATGCATGTTTTTCTATCATATTCGACTACTGATGAATTTTATTGAGGATAATGAAACAAATCTTCCCTATTTCTTACTTAATTTTGTAAGGAAGATGTTATGGAATGTTCCAAGGAAAATTTAGTTTATAGAGAATACCATGTTTCACCATGGTCTTGTTAAAATCCTTATTGAATTTCATCTTAAAATTGTGGGTGATAATTGGGAAAGATTTTTAGTGAGGAATCATTTTAGGGAAGATACTCAAGAACAACCGAGTAGCAGTAAATCCAGGAGAGGGGGAAAAAGAAATATTGAAGAACCAGTGGAATAAGAACAACAACAACCACATGAGCTGTTAGAGGATGACATTACTCTTGTAGAAATTTTAGAGAATATAAACAAGAAAAATGTTAGAAGAGAGAAAGCCAGCAAAAAAATAGAGAGCCCACCCAAAAAAAAAGCCTAGGATAGAAAGGAAGAAAGGAAAAATTCAAATGCCTCCTATGACAAGTTTGAGAAGAAGAAGTACTAGACTCAATAAAGCAACAAAATAATTTCCTTCAAAAAGTATAGAGTGTATCGACTTAGAAGCCGAAGAAGATTCAAGGGTTTCTCCGCCAACTTTCATGTCACCTCCCTAGAGCCCAGGATGAAGAACACCTGAAATTGATCCTATACAGTAGGAAATTTATGATTATATCGAGTCCCTAGAGAAAAGTGGCGTGGAAAGAAAATCAATTTTAAATCAAGAAGAAGTCCAATGTAGTAAACCACAAGAACCTCCACTGATAAATGTTCTAAAAAAATAAATGTTGGAGCTAGAGACACTAAACAAGTACATTGAAAAGGATAATCAAACCCTAAAAGACTAAAGTGTAGAGTGAAATCAAAATAGCTAAGAGTGACAATCTTCTTTTATGCCTAAGTTTGTGGTATAATAAAAATAAGAAGTTGAAGCAGAAAAATAGAGCTCTACAAAGACAAGTCATCAACCTGAAGTACAAGATTCTCATGAAAAAGCCAAGGATTGCAATGGTCAGAAAGAAAGGGAAAAAGATGAATTTGGATGTACTTGCATAGGTCTCAAAAGAAATGCAGTAATTAAACAAGAGGCATCAGTTTTGTTTTTTGCATGAGGACATGCAAAAACCTCAGCATGGGGGAATGTAGAGTCGCATGACTGTTTTGTTTTTGACACTCTTGTCATCCACTTTTCCTCTTTTCATCATTGCTATCAACTCAAATAAGAAGTAAACTATAGATTTTGACATGGTAAGGGACTTATATGTCTTATTTCTCATATTTATTAATGTGCTTTATTATTAAGTTAAAATATTGTAATAGCTAGAAAATTAATATGATTCTGTAGTTGTTTCATGATTCTGCAACTATCTCCATGGTTTGCCAGATTCCAATATGCCATCTAAGAAAAGAATCACATGGTCAGATGGGGATTGATCTCCTTATAGATCTCCTTCTATTCACTTGAGCCAAATCATCAAGGATATCACCCAATGGCACAGGCAAAGAAGCAATTCAATACGTGGATAAGTGGAGAAATAAGAGTTCAAATAAATCATGACTCTATGATTTGCTTTCCAAATAGAAAATCATAGAGAAACGTTATGAATCCATTATAGATTAGAATTCAAACTAGGATTGTTTTAAGTTTTATAAGTCATAAGAGTCTCAATCTGTTAAGCATGAATTATATATATATATATTCTGTAAACAAAAAGAAGAAAGGTGTGTATGTAATCTTTGAATGATTGTTTGAAGTTTTATAACTTTGTTCTCTTTAATTGAAGAAGAATGTTTGTTAATCTCATGTGTAGTTAGCTGTTGAATTAAAGTTCTAAAACTTGTTGTTTTGTGAAGGGCCCATACAGATAATTGAGGTTCCATCTTTTACATTTAGGTCAGTCATTTCATTTTCATTATTTCCAAAATTTCATTATCATAGCTTCAGTTTATTTAAAGTCACTTGTTTACAGTCTTTATATTGTTGTCTACCAATTTCAATCATTTATATGCTTTCTAAAATAGAACCGTGTATATACTCTTCTTCTTTTCATACCAAATATATCTATTAGATTGCATTCCTTCTTTTTTTTCTTTATCATTTCCAAATTGAATTGTTAATTAGACTGTAGAGATATAAACATAGGGTGCTTTATAAATTCATTATAGAATAGAAGTGATTCTCTTTTAGAGCATAAATAATTATCTTTCTAGAACATAAGTAGTTTATTCACAGAATTTACAATAACTTTCTTTTTAGTTTATTTTCAAAAACACAATTTATCTTAAAGATGTTTTTCGTAGAATTTACAGAGTAGTTTTTCTTTTCCATTACCTTGCATAGTCATTCTTTTGAAACTAATGATAGTCATTTAAATAGGATCATGATATCTTGTTTTAATTTCTTTTCAAAGTTGATTGTAGGAATTTGATTATAAATCATCGATTTCATTAGGAACATAAGAATAAATAAAATCCTTAAAATAAACACAATCATCATTTTAATAAACTCAAGAAGGCTTCTAGCATATAGTGCACTTGCACTTCACAAGTTTACCAAATCTAGTTGATAATTTATGTAAGAAATTTAAGAAAATTAAATTCACCAAACACCTTCTCAACCAAATTTGAACTTGAACAAGAGACATGCACAATAGGTCTACAATGGGGAAGGATCTTACCCTGCCTATGCTATGGAAATTCAAGAAATCAACCTTAAGTCTAGAAAAGTGATTACAGATCGTCAAACTTAATCTCCACATGAGAAGGTTGAAGAGGAAAAGGAGTAGAGTTCCCCTCAAGTAAGTCCACCTCCTTTTCCTGAGATATTAATCCATCCTATAAAGCATACCCCAGAAGATACTAAATTTATGGGTGAATTGGAAAACCTGTGTGCTAAAAACACACTCCTCCAAGCTATCAAGGATGTCCCCATCTATAACAAGTTAATCAAGGAGAAATGTTTCAAACATATAGGAGGCAAAAGAAAGACACCACTACCATTAGTGTCATTGGACAACTGTCTGAGTTAATGTTGAGGCGGGTGATTTTCCCAAACTATCTAGATCCAGGATGTCTTGTGGTAGATGTGCACATCAATGGTATCATTCTCCCCCATACCTTGACCAATATTGGGGCTGCCATCAATGTGATTACTAGGGAGACTATGCTTAAATTGAATCTCCAAGGATCATTAAGAAAGACCACAATAATCTTGCATCTTTTAGACAAGTCCACAGTAGCTCATGAGGATGTGATGGTCTCCATTGATTCCTAGGAATACCCTGTTGAATTCTTAGTTCTCCAACCTAAGAACAAGATCAATGGTTATCCTCTCATCATTGGAAGGTCGTGGTTGGCCATTTTTGATGCTTAAATAGGTTGCAGGATTGCGAATATGACCATTAAAAATGGGCATTTGTCCAAGAAATTTGTCTTGTACCCTCTTTCCCAACTATATTTGGAGCATGAATTAGCTTTATGGTTAGAAGAGGAGGAGAAAGATGAAGTCTACTCTTCCCAAATTTGTACATTAAATGCTACTATAGGAGGGGGGCAACCTGATGAAGATGAACTTGGACTAATTTGTGCCTAGCTAACTCAAGTCCTACTCATGTCAATATCATATAATTTGGTCTAGAAAGAATATTGAAAATCAACCCCTCTCTCTCTACACATTAGGAAGATGAGTTATGTGACATCCTAAGAGATAATGTGGATGCCTTTGCCTAGAGTTACAAGGAAATGAAGGGAGTGTACCCTTCTGTGTGTACTCACCACATTTACATCAAGGAAGGTTGCAAGCTAGTTTGCCAACCTCAAAGAAGAATTAACCCAGCCCTCAAGGATATAGTCAAAGAAGAACTAGAGAAGTTGTTGGATGCAGGGTTCATTTACCCCATCTCAGATAGTGAGTGGGTATCTCCTTTGGTTATAGTTCCAAATAAGAATGGGAAGTGGAGGATCTATGTGGACTACAGAGAGCTAATAAAAGCCACAAAAGAGGACCATTTCCATCTACCCTTCATTGAACAAGTATTAGATGGTCTAAAATGAAAAAAAAAAATCTCTTTCTTGGATGGATTCAATGGTTACAATTAGATCCAAATCAACCTAGAGGACCAATATAAAACCACCTTAACCTATCCTTGGGCTACCTTTTCTTATAGGGTCATTCATTTTGGGTTATGCAATGTCCCTACCTCTTTTCAAAGCACAGTCCTAAGCATCTTTGCAGAGCTAGTCGGTGAGTCTGTGGAAATTTATATGGATGATTTCACCCCCTATGGGTGGGATTTCCTAGAGGCTCTCTCTAACTTGTGAAAAGTATTAAACAAATGCATTTAAATGAACTTATCCATTATTTCTAAGAAGTGTGATACCTTGATGAGTAAAAGGACTATTCTAGGTCACTCAATATCCCAAGAAGAACTACAAGGGGACCCAAATAATATAGCTATCATAAAGAGGGTCCCTACTCCTCACAATCATAGGGATGTCAGAAGTTTCTTAGGTTTATATGGATACTATAGGAGATTCATAAAATACTTTAGCAAGATAGCCTCACCTTCATTTGGACTAGTGGCCAACGACTCCAAATTTTTATGGTCAGAAAGCTTCTAAGAGGTCCTAGAAATCAGAAAGGACAAGTTGACTACTGCACCTATACTATGAGGCCCAAATTGGGCTCTTCCTTTCCACATTCATGTTGATGACTCTAACAAAGCTATAGGAGCATCTTTAAGAAAAATAGATGACAATCTACCTTGTGCCATTTACAAAATCATAAGAAAATTGTCTAAGGTTGAATTGAACTATACTATGACTGAAAAAAATCTCCAAGTTGTTGTTCATTCCTTGAATAAATTTAGACATTACATCACTGGTTACCAAACCTGTCTACATACTGACCATGCTGCTATTAGATATTTGATGAAAAAACCTAATGTGAATGCTCAAATTATTAGATGGTTCTTTTGTTACAATAGTTTGGTCTAACTATCATTGATAAGTCTGGTAGAGAAAATGTAGTTGCATATTTTTTGTCCATACTGGCTTTGGTTGTAGGTGAGGAAGGAATGGTTGATGACCAACTACTAGATGAGAATTTGTTCACGATTACATTTCTTTCTCTATGGTTTGCTGACATAACCAACTACTTAGTAGCTACACAGTTCCCTCCAAATTTGTCCTCCAAGGAAAAGAGCATAATTATAAGGAAAAGTGTCGCATTCACCTGCATTGGGGGTAATCTCTTCAATCTAGGCCGAGATCAAATCCTGAGAAGATGTGTCAAGGAGGAGGAAGTTTTTGACATCCTTCTCACACTTTGCAGCCAAGAGAAAATCGTTCACGGTACTACAAGATGGCTACTATTGGCTCACTCTCCACCAAGATGTAAGAATATATACTAGCTAATATGACGAGATCCATAGAATGGGGAAGCCTACTCCCATGGATGAAATTCCTTTGCAACCTCAAGTGACTTTTGAGCCATTTGACAAGTGGGGCACAGATTTAATTGGGACCATTGATCTACCATCATGATAGGAAAAGTACATAATTATGTGCACTGATTACTTGAAAAAGTGGGTTGAAACCAAGGCTGTCAAGGTATCGATAGAAGAGAAAGTGGCTGAGTTATTGAGAGATAATGTGTTTTACAAATTTGGATATCCTAGAGAGTTATTCACTGATTAGGGAACTTAATTCACCTCACATATGATTGAGAAACGGTTAAGCCAACATAAGATCAAGCACATGAAATCAACTTCTTACCGTCCTCAAGACAATGGGAAAGGAGAAGATACCAACAGAGCATTGGAAAGCATTTTCACAAAGGTGGTGAGCAGGAGCAAAAAGGATTGGGCTAACAAGCTAGTGGAGGCCACTTGGATGTACAATACAACTTGGAAGACAATCACTGACTTCACCTCTTATTATTTGGCCTATGAGAAGAAGGCTTCGCTCTCCATTGAGTTTGAGTGAAACACTTTAAAAATGGAATCACAGTTGGAATTGGATGTTACAAGGGCACAAAAAGAGAGGTTTTTCCAACTCAATGGGCTAGATGAATTTAGGATGCAGGCGCTCCTACACATAGAGGTGACTAAAGTAAAAATAAATGTTTGGCATGAAAAAATACTAAAGTCAAATTGTTTCAAGAAGGTTATTGGGCTTTGTTGTATGACTCCAGGTTCAAGCACTTCAAATGCAAGTTGATGAATAGATGGTTGGGCCCATATGTGATAGAAAAATGACATGATAATGGGGTTTTTCATATAAGAACCATTGACGAAGAAGTTATCCCCTTGCTTGTCAATTGGTGTAGATTGAAAGCCTACAAAAATCATTTTTCAAAGGAAGAGCTCATCAGTGGTATCAATAAGGTAGTGATGGTGATTGAAGGAGTCTCGACTTCCACCTCAGTGAATTCTTAAAGACTGTTGATTTTTTGAAAAACTGAAAAAAAATGAAAAGGACAATAAGAGACCTAGGTGAAAACCTCCATGAGGTACGTAAGACCCACTTTTGGGTTGAAGAGCTCCTTGAGGTAGCCCAAGAGTGAAAGAAAAAAGAAAAGATCCCTAGATGAAAACATCCGTTAAGGGGACTATGAAAGGAAAATAGGTTGAAAACCTCCTTTCAGGCAACCTCGTTGCCTTTAAAAGAAAAAAGAGAGAGAAAAAAAACACAAAAATGTTATGCCAAGGACCTCAAACCTGCCCACTCATAACAGTTCCTTGTTTTTGTAGGTTTTCAAGGAAATAATAGACACCAAGTTCAGAGGGTAGAAAGCCATGCAAAACCCCATTCTTCCTTCCTTCATTTCATATTTTCCATGAACACCATGTCTCATGCATCCATAATCATCTCCAACCATCAAAAATCCATTTTTCAGGCAATTGTTTTACTTTTGTAGGATTTCTTTTAGTTACTACGAGAGTTTCTTATAGTACTATAGGAAGTTATGAAAATCTATAGGAATGAAATCGCAGTTGAGAAATCATAATGCATTCCTATTTTGGGCTGAAAGAAGAGGCGATTGACCTCACCACATATCAACCAACACCATTTCATGACCATGTCACCTTTTGTGTCCATCAAGAAATCCACTTAGAAAACGGGAAAAAAAACATATAGAAAAAGAAAAAGAGAAAAGAGGAAAACAAAGAAAATTCCAAGGGCCATACCATCAGCAGCTTACTTCACCTACCACTCCATCACCCCATTCCCACCCGTTTCCACTCCTACTTCAACACCTATTCCTCCTCCAAGCAAAACAAAAATTAAAAAAAATTCAGAAAGAGGCAGATATAGGATTTCCTGTAGTACTACAAGAAATCATATAATAGCCTATATTGTAACAATAATAGTCGCCAAGCTCCTCCTTTAACATCATTGCAGAGGAAGACTATCGACACCCCTTCATACACTATGGTACCTATCCAAAGCTCAGAAACAACAAAAGAGGCCAACACCTGCACATCATAACAAAGAAGACAAGCTATGAGCCGAATGAAATCAACAAAGCAAGAGAAAAAGGGAAGATGTAACCAAAAAAGAATAAGCACAATAGAGCCACCCTCCATCATGCATCCACCAAGAAAAGGAAGCCACATGTACAAAACCTCATCCACACTCTCTCCTAAGTGTGAATATGATAAAAACTATAAGAATATGAAAACATTGGTTTTATAAGCTGAAGGTGGCCAGCTAACTTGGACACCCTCATTCCAAAAAAAAAAATTAAGTTCCAGTCAGCAGGACACGTGGCAATGTCACATTAAAGGAAATAAATTAGAAATGAAGTGAAGTGAATTTATACAAGAGTGGGTGATGATTATGAAAAAGGGATGCATGATAACTAATAGTGGGCCAATGGTCCAAAAGGAGAAATTATGTACCCATCTAGCCAACACATCACTCAAAGACATTGACCATAAATAGAAATATTCCATAAATTTCATGCAATACATCATTAATTTTGATATTTTGAAAGTTGCGACCACTTGGAGGAGTCATCGAAGAAGAAATATAGTCTCAACCATCTTATAGTGAGCACCTACAGGAAATGCACAAAAATTATAGGAAACTGTGAAAATTCTCAAAACTTCTACGAGGGGATTCCTAGAGCCCATCGATTCAATAATTCTCCTCAAGATATTCATTACAGTGAAAGATAGGTTTCCCATATCCTCTGTGTTGTAATTTTATAGGTAGAAAAAGGGAACGAAAGAGAAATTTTTCGTTTTTTCCTAGTAATTGCAGTGTGCATAGAGATAGACAGAATTGTGTGCATGAATTGTATGGAGATAAAGGGATAATTGTATCCATTGCCCTCCTAAAATCTAAACACTCAGTTAGTTGGGAAAGCTCTTAAGCTAAAGCCACCAAATTACATGCAATCAGATTGATGAAGAGAGAAAATGACAAGAGGTTTCAACAGAAGAGAGCCCGCAAGAACATCTAGAATACACGTGCATCCGCCTATCGTAGAGATATTTAGAAGGTATCAATGATCGGGATTATTTGAGCTACTTAGAGGATATGATGACGATGTAGCTCGTGAATTTTCAATCTCACTCACACCTCAAGCTAGAGTCAGTGCCACTGCTATAGTGAGAGGATTGTTAATAACAATTACCCCTGAGAGCATTAGCAAAATCACTACGCTTCCTATAGGTTTACAATGGAGAAAAGAGGATAAAGTTAGAAACACTTATGCCAAGAAGAAATTTTTCTTGGAAGATGAGGAACCAATTGAGGACCAAAATGGGATCAAAAGTGATAGCATTCCATATCCTGGGATGAAGTAAGCTATCACATTCTCAAGAATATTTCTTGTGTGGGAAGGCTCAATATAGTATATGGTTACTAGTTTAGACTCCTCCATGAGATGATATTTGGAGAAGAGTTACCTCCTCATAGAATACTTAGTGTGCCATACTTCTTCTTGCAATCAATAATAGACATGACCATCAAGGTACACCAAGGAAAGCATTAGTAGCTAGCACATTGTGGACTAATCAACCTCATACTAGAAGATGCATTAAGCCAATTAAGAGTCCCTATTATGTGGTCCACATTTACAGACATGGATGGAGAATATGTAATTGAATAAATTGAGTATGAAAGAGGCCCAACCTTTAGTGATGAGGAAGAGGAAGAAGAACCAGAAGAAGAATGAGAAGAATAAGAGGGAGAAGCCTAAAGAAGAGGAAGAAGAACCTGAAGAAGGAGAAGAGGAACATGAAGAAGATGAGGATGAGCCAGGGGAATAAGAGGAGGTAGAGATAAATGAAACAGAGGGAGGGAAAAATGGTGGGGAGAAATCACACAAGGATGAGACAAGCCCTGAAACACATATAAATGAAGGATAGGAATCCCCAAGAGTGTCTCCTGAACCGAGTAACTGTTGCCTTGGATTCCCTAAGCACACCCATTAAGTCAAGGGGAAAAAGGCATAGGAAGACTCCCCTATACTTCAAAACAAGGAGGAGAACCAAGATAAAATAGGGGAGACCACAAACACCTACCAAGACTCCTATCATCATTGAAGACTCACCAAGAGGACAAGAAATGCTAATCTCCCCATAAATGAAAGAGGAAGAGGGAACATCAAATGAGGCTTCCCCAAGGTCACCAATCACCTATGTTAGGAGGCCTATCACCAGGTCAACCTAAACAAATAAAATCAATGAAGCTTTGTCCCCCTTTGAAAAAGGGAAAATCCTACTACAGGAAACACAGACAATCCTACACGAAACTTTTTTAGCACTACAGGAAACATAGAAAAAGGAGCAGGAAGGATAGTAGGGAAAATGGAAAGGAAATGAAGCAACAACACAAGTATATGGGGAGTTAGATACTCCAAAGGCAGTAAAGAGAGAATCCCAAGAGCTGCAGGAACCTAGCCCACAACCCAATCTCAACTCCTATTACAGACTCATTGAGGCAGGCAAAGTAATACCACATAAATTTTCCATCCCTCTATTCATTGAGCTTGAAAAGGAGAGATAAAGGACACGTCGTTGGATGCACGTTTCTAAATCAAATAATGTAGAGGATGTGGGCCATATGGAGGAGATGATTCTAGAGATGGGCAAAGATTTGAGTGATATAAGAGAGAGGGAAGAGTGATGAAATATCATCCATAGGCTGGGAACACATGGCTAAGGAGGTAGGTACAGGAAAAAGAGAGACAATTGGCCACTATGGCAAGGCTCTATATGGAGGGACTTCAGTGCAGCATGCCAGCAAAATCATTTTCCTTGTACATAAAAGAACAATGGCTACAATTTCAGATAAATGCCCTAGTAGAATGAAGGACTATGCCTTTCCAAGACTATAGGAAATTCATTGAGCCCTGTGGCCAAAGCACCCTAAAGGAAAGGGCCAAGATATCTGAGTTCTACTTACACAAATTGGCCTTAATAAACTTGAATGTGTGGGACCCCAATCCAAAGTTGGAGGACTTGCTTGTTGCAAAGAAGGGCGTGCGTTATGACAGCAGCTCACACTGAGATAAAAAAAGAGAGATAAACACCTTATAATTAAGCCTATTTGAGGGGCAACCTCCTTTCATGGGGGATTCTCTAGGGTAGAAATACCATACCACGTGGGTTCATATTGGGGGATATTTATTGAGGAAAAAAAGACATAATATATTGGGAGATATATAGGGGCTATAGGGTTTTAATATTGGCAAGTATAAAAAATGGAGGCCAAAGTTAATGAAAAAATATAAAGGGATATAAAAAATGTTAATGAAAAAATGGATACCTACAATATCTAGTGAAAGTAGGGGTATTTAAATTGTGAAGGTGTATTGTGTTTGCATTAGTAGGGGGTTAAATAATGTGATTTTTAGAGGTATTGTTCAGTATGTAGTCAAATTAAGGGTATTTTTTAATACACCACGAACACATGTGATACGTGAGAGGTTCATTGGGTCAAGCCCCCGTGCCTCCTTTACAGTACGCAAATGAAAAATTATTGGATGATACAAATGACAAGACCTCATTTCTATATATAGGAGTCTAAGGGGTCATAATATAATCAGAGCTGACATAACAATAATAATGTAAGGGCACAATAATAACAATAGTGGGCTTCTATGGGGTACAATAATAACAATTACATGGGCACAACAATATAATAAGGGGGTTGTACTAATAACAATAAGGGGTTACATTAGTAGTATATGGACCTAACATGCCCCTCTCCTTCAAAAAGTGTTCTCCTTAATGCTTGAGTAGTTCTTTATGCTTCTATATAAAATTATTGTCCTCCCGTGTGGAATCTTCAGCAGGTGATTTCTTCCACTTAATGAGATACTATGAAATTGATCGATTTCATAGTTGTCGGGTTCTTGTTTCTGTGACTGCTCCAGGTTCCAATATGATTTTTCCTTCCTCATAAAGTTCTGGCAATATTGTTTGAACTAGGATCTTCTGAACTTTTGAATGAGTGGCCACACTTCTTCATCCTTCTTCCATTCATCCCTTGCTTCGTTTCTGTAATCTAGTTGGATAATACAAATAACACAAACAATGCTTCTACATCGTCATCCTTTCTTGAGAGTGCATCTGCAAGAACATTTTAATTCCCTTTTTTGTAGATGATTTCAAAGTCATAACCAAAAATATTTGTGACCCATTTTTTCTATTTTTCTAAAGATGATCTTTGTTCTAAAAAGTATTTAAGACTATCATGATCCATTTTTACCTTGAAGTTTTTTCCCATTAGGTAAGGTCACCATTTCTTAAGTGAATGTAGTATTGTGAAAAATTTCCTTCTCATAAATAGCTTCCTTGAGATGTAGCCATAAAAATACCCAATCACCTACATCAAAACTTCTTTCACTGCGATGTTGATCTACATGTTGTTTCATTCGATTCTGCATCAAAGTGGTGTTATCCTTTAAAAGTTGGAGAACTTGTTGTTGATGCTGGATGTGATTTTCACTACTTGAATCTTTTTCTTCTTGATATGTGCTTCTATATTGAGAATTTGAGGAGTGGTAATTTCTTCCAATGCATTACAAGATATGGTCAGATTCATTTCTTGCTGCTTGATGTGATTTTTCACTTCTTGAAAATTTTTCTTCTTGATATGTCCTATCTCGATAGTTTGAGGAGTGGTCATTTCGTCCAATGCATTACAAGATATGGTCAGATTCATTTCCTCTTTCTCCATGTGATCTTTCACTTCTTGAATCTTTTTCTTCTTGATATGTCCTTCTATATTGAGAGTTTGAGGAGTGGTAATTCTTGCCAATGCTTTAGAGGATATGGTCAGTGTTAGCTCTGCTACATGTTTGAATATTTTATGATCAAAGAGCAGGGTGGGCCATGTTGGTGATTCTTACAAGGAGTCCACATCAGTCCTTTCCCTCCTCCTCTGCCATTTTTCTACACTCCTATAGCCCATTTTATCCATGTTTTACTCCGAATTTCTTTATAAATCATATTGCCCATGCCCCGGGTGCTAAGTCTAAAGGTCATATAATCTCGGTAGCCCAACCAAGCGCCTTTCACAAGCCTTTTTCTACATCAAATAATACACATGTGCGCTAATCCTCATGCAATTCCTGCCATTCGATCATCCATTTCCCAATCCAATGGTATTCGCAGATCTCGCTCCCAGAACCTTCATGTTCGTTAGTCAGCCGGGAAAGGAGTTTCCTGCCTGTTCCGTCCACCATGTGTCACCATTTTATTGCGTCGCACGCCTGTGTACAAATACCGCCTGCCTCCTATGAGTGGTGCGAGGAAACCGCTCACCTTCCGCATGTACGTCCTCCAGCCCGTTATATCGCTCGTTTTTTAACCTCGTGGTAGCCGTCTCATCTGTACAATTATGATCTGACGGCCCACGTTGCTCCATTCACATATCTCTCGATAGCCTTCGTAAACTAATCTCCATTATTCAATTACTCAATATAACAGCTGTTTTTTAATCCCAGCCTCGCTCATTTGCTTGTCATGAAATCTTCACCAACTTTGACTATTCTCTGCTGCCGAAGAATGAAGGCGACCAACTACCTGTAATCGACATAGTTAATCTTCAACAGTTGCATTCAAGAGCCAGAGTGGCCAGGAATACAAGGATGATCCTCGAGCAGTTAAACGCAACCAACAGTTATGAAATTTCATCTTCTAAGACACTTCACCTGCTCTAGAAGGACGATTGAGTACCAAAAATGTCAGATGTATTCACTCAAGCATCAGATTTTAGCAGAGATTTTTATTAAATAGTTAATGTTGTTGGTGTTCCATTATGACCCCTCCATGCATAGGATAGCAGATATTTTTGTAATCAACCTCTATATATATCCAGAAGACCAAATATAATGGGTTGATGAATGATATTTTGTTGTAAGCTTCAACTTCTGGAGACTGTAACTACTTTGATACCTGCAGCGTCTGGTCTTCATTTTCAGCTAATGTAAGCTTCTTTTTCTCTTGATTGTTCACTTTCCACTTCTTGTTCTTTGTTCTATGTTGTTCCTGTTATGCATTTTGCATTTTCTCTTTATGTTTAGCATTAGAGGGGTTCTCATCCCACCTCTGTGTTAGAATATGGTTAGTATTATTGAAGGTGTATGCAGGTTTCTGTTGTCTTAATGCCAGAGATTTGTCATCCTGTCTGTGTATTAGATAATAGATTTACAGACCTCTTTACTAGTTTCGACCGGCCATCACATGTTCTTGTGCATCTGCTGGTGTGGTCAATATTCTCCATTTCCACTAAATCCTCAAGCTGTGAGTAATTGGTGGTCTAAAGCCTTATAGTCTGGGGGTGTTCAACCCTGTCTGGGTTTATCTGGCTTGAATATGGAGCATTTCTTTCATTCATCCACCATATTTCCAACATTTTTGTTGATTTTGTAATGTTCCCGAGCATCTCTGATTTATAACCTAGGAGAGTTTCTTGGGGTGATAACATTAATTGGTGCCATTTCCGGGGAGAGGAGGTTGAAGCTTAGCTTCCCTTGGAAATGACACAGTTCTAGATTTTGATGATAGACAAATTCTGGGCACATTTCTGGTTGTAATCATCTATTTGGCGACTCTTCTGGAGGACCTACTTGGTGGCAACACCACTTTGTAGTTCTAGCTCAGTTTGTGAGACATACTCGAAGAAGTTCTCAGAAATCACCAGCGGAACCAGTACCTGACCCTAAGAAGATTATCAAGTCAAAGAAAACAACACATAAAGGAGCATCAGGATCAGGTAAGCCTAAGAAATCTTATGCATCTCTACAAGAGGAAGTAATAGTTCAAAATAGACAGATTGAAGAATCATAACCTTGTTTTTATAGTGAAGAATCACCTGCAGAGACACATATAGCTCCTTGTACAGTCAGTTCCCCTTTGTATATGAGTACAAAGATTGCATCCCATACATTCCATCATATTCCCTTGTCTTTTCCATCTATTTCATTGTTTCCCACTATTCAATCTACCAGTAGCATTCCACATACCCCAGTCATGGCAGGCCAACAAGCTCCCACGAGGATGCAAAGGATTGTTGCTACTAGGTATGGACCCTTAGTTTTGCATGTTCCTTTAATTGCCATGCCTGTAGGAGAGTACCAAAAATATATGCCTAAATTCATTGGTAGAGATGGAGTAACCGCTGAAGAACATCTTGAAGCTTTTTATAATTATGCTGATAACTTAGACATTAATGAAAATGATGTGTGGATGAGAGTTTTTGTCTAGAGCTTTGATGGAGAGGCTAGAAAATGGTTCAGAGAATTGACCCTTAGATCTATTGCTAACATTGAAGCATTAGATAAACATTTTTGAAGCAATGGGGAGATAAAAAGGACTTGTTGTATTATCATACTGAGTTTGGTAACTTGAAGAGAGAAAAGGGAGAATCTTTTCCTGATTTCAATAAGGGATTTAATAAGATGTATAGTAAAATACCAGCTGAGGTAAAGCCAACTCTTACATTAGCCAAATTAACTTATGCCAATGCTTTTGACTCTGATTTCTGCTTGCTATTAAGAGAAAGAAGATGTGCTACTCCGGTAGATATGCAAGATGTAGCTCTAGAAGTAGAATCTAATATTACAGCAGCTGAAAAAATTAAAAGTCATGCTGATAAAAGAAGGCAGAGAGGTGAGGCTTCTTCTTCCTCTACCTCTTCTTCTGAGCCAAAATTAGATAAAATGACCAGAATGATAGATTCATTGGCTGCTGAGATATCTCAGCTGAAGATTGAGAAAAACTCAGGAAAAACAAGGCAGCAAAACACATTTTCTCCAAGAAACTCAAATCCATACAGAAGAGAAAATGAGCAGTTGTAAAACATTCAGAGGGGTAAAGAACCAAATGAAGAACACAAAGTTAAAGCTCCTTTTCATAATGTAGTCATGGAGGAGGAACAGAATGAAGATGAGGATGAAATACATTACATGGAAGATAAAGGCAGTGTTGCATTTTTGACATTGACAGATTACGAAGAAGTCTTGTTGCAAGAACAAAACAATCAAAGGTGGGACAGAGAAGCTGTTCTGCAGACCGGTGAGCAACAAAGATATAATATGAGGTCTAATGCAAATAATGTCAAGGAGAATCCTGGCCAAAGAGCTATTGTCCAAATAGAGTCACAAAATACTAGACAAAAGAGACTAGCAGCTGATCCAGTCATCCTCAAAGCACCAGTTCAAGAGGTAAGAGGTCCTGATAAGTCCCCTTCCCCTTTCAATTTTGAAGTAGAAGTTCAGAAATTAAAAATATATGTGCCTCTGTTAGAACTTGTAAAGGGTGAAGTATTTAGAAAGCCTATTCTTGAAGCTCTTAAGCTGAGAACCACACAAACTTCTACCGACTCAGTCAATTTGCAAGATGATAGGCCTACAGTTGTGCTTAGCCTCATGATTGAACCTGCTGATGATAATTCTCCATCCTTTTATGTCTCCTTGACTATTCATGATAAAATACTTCACAATTGCCTGCTACACACTAGGGCTAGCCACAATATTATGCCTAAAGTTGTCATGGAAGAGTTAGGCCTTGATATCACTAGACCTTATCATGATTTATTCTCTTTTGATTCAAGGAAAGTGAAATGCTTGGGATTGATAAAAGATTTAGCCTTTACCCTAACCTAGCTACCCATGAAAAGCGTGGTGATGGACATTTTGGTGGCA
>APFE031525452.1:37127-102465 GCA_000404065.3 Pinus taeda | reverse complement strand
TTTGATGGAGCATGTTCCAAAGAGACCGCAGGAGCAGTGGTGGTGCTAGTATCTCCACGATAAGAAAGCACGTAGTTGTCTTTTAAGCTAGCCTTTCAAGTCGCAAACAGTATAGCAGAGTATGAGGCTCTGATATTAGGCTTGAGAATAGCTAAAGACAAAGGAATCAAAAACATAAATGTGTTTGGAGATGCTGATATGATCATTCAATAAGTCAATAAAACATTTCAGGAAAAGCACCCAAGGCTGAAAACATACAGAGATGAGGTATGGAGACTCAAAAATTTCTTTGACATTTTTTGTATTTCATATATTCCTAGAGCCAAAAATCAGCTTGTTGATTCCCTTGTTGTTTCTGCTAGTCTATTTATCCCTCTAATGCCTCCCAGACTAGTTTATGAAGTGCAAATGAAATATAGACCATCCTTGCCTGATAATGTCTAGCATTGGAAAGTTTTTAATGATGATGACGAGATGAGTAGGTTTCTACAAGTCATTGATGAGTTTTCCGAAATGAAAATTGACCAAGAAAATAAAGCCTTAGAAGAAAATCCCCAAGCCCAACTTAGAAATAAAATTGGTAAAGATAGCATTGTCCAACTCCCCAACAATCATATTCCCAAGGTCTAATTCCTTTAGAGAGACTATTTGACCAGAATGATGTGCCTTACAAGGCTGTTCAAAAAGAAGACCAATCTGTAGTTTGTAAGCATGATATAGGAAGTCCAGGTCAGCTTAGATATATAAATTTGTCCACCCAACTGTCTACTGGTAAAAGCTCTAAATACTGCAAATTACTGAAGCAATTTGCTGATGTGTTTGCCTGGGAATATAGTGATCTAAAAACTTATGATAGAAACATAATCTAGCATAAAATCCCTCTAGAGAAAGATGTTGTTCCTTTCAAGCAGAATCTGAGACCAATAAATCCTATGCTTCTTCCTCTGATTGAAAAGGAAATTAAAAAGTTGTTGGCTGCCAAGATAATAGTTCCTCTCAGATATTCAAAATGGGTAGCCAACCTAGTAGTAGTGAGGAAGAAAAGTGGAGAAATCAGACTTTGTGTTGATTTCAGAAACTTAAACAAGTGCTCAAAGAAAGATAATTATCCCCTACCCAAGATGGAGCACTTTTTGCAGAAGGTCTCAGGAGCCAAAGTGATGTCTTTTATAGATGGGTTTTCAGGCTTTAATCAGATTGTTGTACATCCAGATGATCAAAAGAAGACTACATTTACCACTCCTTGGGGTACTTTTATGTATGCCAAAATGCCTTTTGGATTGATGAATGCTAGAGCCACTTTTCAGAGAGCTATGGATATAGCATTTGTGAGAGAGAAGGATAAATTTTTTCTGATCTACCTTGATAACATAACAGTATACTCCAGCAGCCATCAAGATCATTTGCAGCATTTAAAGAAGGTGTTTTTGAAGTGCAGAAGATTTGGGATCTCAGTCAATCCTAAAAAATCATAATTTGCTTTAGAAGAAGGCAAGCTGTTAGGACATATTGTGTCTGTTGCAGGTGTCCGAAATGACCCAGAAAGAGTTAAAGAAATATAGACTTTGTTTGTCCTAAGATCAAAGAAGGATATCCAATCCTTTCTGGGAAAAAATAATTTTGTGAGGAGGTTTATACCAAATTTTGTAGAACTAGTGAAGCATATTACCTCCATGTTGAGAAAAGGGTCAGAGGTAAGATGGACTGATGCAGCAAGAAAATCATTTGATTCCATCAAAAAGGCTATAATTGAAGCTCCCACACTGTTAAGTCCAGATTACAGAAAGGAGTTCCAGGTATTCTCATTTTATTTTGAAGATATCGTTGCAGCAGTGTTGTTGCAGGCAAATGAAGAAGGTTCAGAACATCCAGTAGCATTGTTTAGTAAAAGCTTGAGGGATGTTGAACGAAGGTATGACATTATTGAAAAACATGCATATGCTCTTATCAAAGCTTTGAAAGATTTTAGAGTTTATATCTTGCATTCCAAGATAATTGCATATGTACCTTCTGTTGCAATAAAAGATGTCTTAACACAACCTGACGCTGATGGAAGAAGGGCTAAATGGATTGCCAAGCTAATTGAATTTAATATAGAATTGAAGCCCACTAAGCTTGTCAGAGGTCAAGGACTTGCCAAGTTGTTAGAAGAAGAAAATTACAGAACTTTGGACATAAACCTTATGATATTGAATTCAGAAAGTGGTTAAACAGAAGAAGAAATAACAGCTGAACCAGAGAGAGAGCAATCAGTGGCAGAAAATCTAGCTTCTTGTAACTGGTATTCTGAAATAATTAAACTCTTGTTGAAGCTAGAAATCTCTCCAGACTTAAGCACAAGTCAAGCTAGAACAATTAAGCTTAGAGCAGCTAAATATTACATTATTGAAAATCTTCTCTATTGGAGGGATCCATCTAGGGTGCTTTTAAGGTGTCTGGACAAAGAACAGTCAATAGAAGCTATGCAACAGTTTCATTCCAGCATGTGTGGAGGACACCATTATTGGAAGACTACGGCTCACAAAATCTTGAGGGCTGGTTCTTATTGACCCTCCTTATTTTTTTATGTATTTTCATTTGTTAAATCTTGTGACAGGTGTCGAAGGTTTGAAGGAAAATAGCAGTTGAAGACCCTGCCCCTAAAACCAATACATGCAAAAGGACATTTTTAGCAGTGGGGTTTGGATTTCATTGGAGAAATCAATCCACATTCTAGTGGCCAGCACAGGTGGATATTAGTAGCCACTGATTATTTCACTAAATGGATTGAAGCAATCCCTACCAGAAAGGTTGATTACAATGTGGTCATGAAGTTTTTAACATAGAATATTTTAACCATCTTTGGTTGTCCACTTAAATTAGTTACAGATAATGCAACAGCCTTCAGAGACAAAGAATTGGTGGATATGTGTGACCTAGTGGGCATTAAACTAATTAATTCCACCTCATACTATCCTCAAGGTAATGGTCTAGCAGAATCCTCTAACAAGAGTTTAATAAGGATAATTAAGAAGTTGTTGGAGGACAACAAAAAGAATTGGGATTCCAAGCTCAAATATACACTTTGGGCTGACAGAGTGACCATTAAGAGATCCACAGGGAATTCTCCATTTAACCTGGTGTATGGCACAGAGGCAGTATTTCCAATTCAGCTTACTCTCCCCATGGCAAAGTTCATTCAATCAGAGCAGAATGAGGAAGAAGACATGGCAAAAAGAATCACATATTTAGTAGAGGTACATCAAATCAGAGAACAGTTGGTTGAAAGGGTTGCAGCACATTAGAAAAAGATCAAGGAAGCTTTTGACAGGAAAACAAAAGCAGATAATTTTCAAGTTGGGGACTTGGTTCTCAAATGGGACGCACTAAAGAAAAAGAAAGGCAATCATGGGAAATTTGATGCTTTTTTGACATGGCCTTTCGTCATTTCTTAGATTCAAGGGAACAACAACTTCATACTGAACAGTATGGGAGGAGAAGCAATTTTTGATGGCCCCTATTAATGGGAGTTTTCTAAAAATTTATGTGATTTAAGGTCTTTGGCCTTAAAGGTTGTAAATATTTTGGTTTAGCAGTTTAGGTAGGTTCAGTCAGACTCCATGCCCAATGGAACACTAGGAATTTTGCTAGTTCATTTTTGATCAGGAAGGCATTGATCTACAGGTTCTTGAGACCTCACAGGGAGGATTTCATCCCTAGAAGGAGCCAAATGTTAGCTCTACTACATTTTTGAAAATTTGATGATCAAAGAGCAAGGTGGGCCATGCTGGTGATGCTTACAAGGAGTCCACATCAGTCCTTTCCCTCCTCCTATGCCATTTTTCTACACTCCCATAACCCCTTTTATCCATGTTTTACTCTGAATGTCTTGGTAAATCATATTGCCCATGCCCTGGGTGCTAAGTCTAAAGGTCATATAACCTCAGTAGCCTGACCAAGCGCCTTTCGAAGCCTTTTTCCCCGTCACATCAATCAATACACACGTGTGCTAAGCCTCATGCAATTCCCGCCATTTGATCATCCATTTCCCAATCCAACGGTATTTGCAGCTCCCGCTCCTGTAACCTGCATGTTCATTAGTCAGCAGGGAAAGTGGTTTCCTTCCTGTTGCATCCGCCATGTGTCACCCTTTTATTGCATCACACGCCCATGTACAAATACCGCCTACCTCCTGTGAGTGGTGCGGTTAAACCGCTCACCTCCCGCATGTACATCCTCCCACCTGTTATCTCCCTCGCTGTTTAACCTCATGGTAGCCGTTGTATTTGTACGATTATGATCCAACGACCCATGTTGCTCCATTCACATATCTCCCGATAGCCTCTGTAAACTAATCTCCACCGTTCAATTACTCAATCTAACGATTGTTGCTTAATCCTGGTCCCACTCATTTGCTCGTCATGAAGTCTTCACCAACTTCGACTGTTCTCTACTGCTGAAGAATGAAGGCGACCAGCTACCTGTACCCGGCATAGTTAATCTTCAACAGCTACATTCAAGAGGCATAGTGGCTAAGAAGAAAAGGATGATCCTCGAGCAGTTAAACACAACTAGAAGTTATGAAATCTCATCTTCTAAGACACTTCACCTGCTCAGGAAGGACGAACAAGTACCAAAAAGGTCAAATGTATTCATTCAAGCGTCAGATTGTAGCAGAGATTTTTGTTAAATAGTTAATGTGGTTGGTGGTCCATTATGACCCCTCCACATATAGGATAGCAGATATTTTTTTAATCAACCTCTATATATACCCAGAAGACCGAATGTAATGGGTTGATGAATGATATTTTGTTGTAAGCTTTAACTTCTGGAGACTGTAACTACTGTGATACCTGCAACGTCTGGTCTTCATTTTCAGCTAATGCAAGCTTGTTTTGCTATTGATTTCTCACTTTCCACTTCTTCTTCTTTGTTCTAGGTTGTGCTTGTTATGCATTTTGCATTTGCTCTTGATGTTTAGCATTATAGGGGCTGTGATCCCACCTCTGTGTTAGAATCTAGTTAGTATTATTGAAGGTGTATGCAGGTTTCTGTTTTTTTAATGCCAGAGAGCTGTCATCATGTCTTTGTATTAGATATAGATTTACAGACCTCTTTACTAGTTGCAACCGGCCATCACATGGTCTTGTGCATTTGCTGATGTGGTCAATGTTCTCCATTTCCACTAAATCCTTGAGTTGTGAGTAATTGGTGGTTTAAATCCTTGTATTCTCGGGGTGTTCACCCATGTCTAGGGTTATGCTCAGTAGAAGTGGTTATCTAGCTTGAATATGCAGCATTTATTTCATTCATCTACCATATTTCCAACATTTTTGTTGAGTTTGTAATGTTCCCGAGCATCTTTGATTTACAACTTAGGAGAGTTTGTTGGGGTGATAATAGTTAGATTCATTTCTTCTTTCTTCAGGCTTGGTTCTTGGTGTATATCCTATTCTTTTCATGTTTCTTGATCCTTTTCTTCCTCCTCTCCATAAACAATGAAAAATAATTTATTCTCAGCACACTTATGACCTTTAATGTATTTGTTATCACAATTGTAACAAAGCCCTTTTTCTCCTTTTTCTTCCAATTGTTGTGGTGTCAACCTTGTAGGTTGTGGAAGACTACGATAAACAACACTTCCATATTTATAGTCATGAGGGGTAGACTTCCTTGTTGCCATAATTTTTCTTTCCACTTTTCTTTCCAACCTGAATGCCTTCCATAATAAATCAGGCTCCCAAAGACGAACCTCATGTTGAATGTTATCCTTTAAAGACCCTATGGAGACATCAATCCTCTGCTTCTCTGGAGTATCATTTTCCCTTATATTCAATTTTTGAAAGTCCTCAATAGGGTTTGCCATTGAAAACTTTTGTTTGAGATTTATCAATTGGCTAAAGAAGGTGTTGCTATTTGTATCCTCATAATGTGCTATCATTGCCCCCGTGAAAATTGACCACGTAAAAAGTGGTTTACAAGAACAAATCCCTTTATACTATAAAAATTGATCTAGTTCTAAATATGAAGATGCAATACATATCTGTTGTAATATTTTCACCTCATGTAGATCAAAATATTTCTCCATCTGTAGTATTTAATTTACCAAATCCTTGCCATCAAACTTCCTCATATCACCTTTTCTTGATTTTAGGAGCTCAACCTTGAAATGGTTTTAACTCTGTAATTTCATATCTCCAAGTTCTAAAATTTCATCCTACAGTAGCCCTTTGAGTCCTCTTTCTAAGTCTATAAGTCTAATCAAGAATATATTCTGCAAGGAAGAGTAATGTCAAATCTCCCATGATGACCTGATTATAGACTGGTTTAGTAAATCGAACTTGTATGAAGTTCTACATTTCACTGTTTCAACCTTAGGACCTGAAACTGAAACACAAAAAACTATAGTCCATCCTCTTTCTGACAGAGAGAAAGTTATGATGATTTCCAAAGGTCACCTGTTTAGGATGTAATTCGAGAGCCTGTAGAAAAGCTAAATATCTTGGACTGTATCTTCGAAGATATAGCGAACCAAGATCTACAATTTGGGCCCAAGCTTCACCGAAATTTTGGCTCAAATGGGTTTTAATTTCAGATTCTTAACCTTCACATAAAAAAAATTATAGTGAAACTTCCATGATGACCTATTTGCAATGAAACTATGGAGCTTGCAAAAACCCTAACTTACTCAGATTATATCTCTCACAAAATAGCGAGAAATATTTGAAATTCAAACCCGAGGTTTAGATCGAGTTCATATCAAATGGTTTTTTTTTTAGCTTTTGAAACTTCGTAGAGAAAATGTTATAGCAAAAATTCCACGATGACCTGTTTAGAGTAGTGAAACCCTAGAATCCAAAGCTCTGATACCAAATGTTATGAAACTAGGTCACAATAAGTTAGGAAAGAGAGATAAATGGCTTAGAATTAAGCCTCTTCTATGGGGAAACCTCCTTTACATTGCGCAAATTAAAAATTCTTGAATGATGCAAATGACAAGACCTCATTTCTATATATAGGAATCTAAGGGGTCATAATATAATCAGAGCCGACATAATAATAATAATGTAAGGGGACAATATTAACAATAGTGGGCTTCTATGGGGTACAATAATAACAATATGAGGACTGCATGGGCATAACAATATAATAAAGGGGTTGTACTAATAACAATAAGGCATTACACTAGTGGTATAGGGACCTAATAGTGTGTATTACTTGGAAGCAGGCTGAAAGGGGGTCATGATCCTAACGGTTATATTTTGTTGTGGTTTGAAGGTCTACATCTAGTTGTTCATTTATCAAATAAGTGATTATGTGAAATTCATCTAACTTATACATGAATTTCTTATTTATCCTTTTCTGTGCTATGTATGAGTTTTAATTGTTGCACATGAATTATAATTTTTTTTCTACGTAAAGGCTAATCTATTTATATTAAAGAACAAAAAGTATATACAAGAGGGCGAAACCTCTAAGAGCACCATTTAAGCTTGCAGCTCTCTGTCAAACTTGCAACAAAACTAACAGAACCACTGAGGCTAGCGCCTCTTACAATAGAAGAGTAAGAAGTGGAAAGTTCATGTTCAAAAAGTGTCCATACAAAATACAGAATTTCCTGAGTGATAAGGATTGAGAGGTCATTTTTGAGTGAGCTTCTGTAGCCAGGTTTCTGTTTCCCAAAATTTGGGCTGCAGGCCTTGAGACCGAGACCCTTCAAACAGGTACCATTCGCTAAGCAGGAGCCATAGCTCGCACCAGGATCAAAACAACATCCAGACCGGACCCGACGGACCATCAGTAACCAAACTGAGCACATCGATCATAACTAGAAACCCAAACCAACAGACAAAACCGCACCCAGCTGTGCTCATCCCCTCGACCATGACGATGACCATAACCGACCTTGTCCATTAACGCGACCACAAAAATCAAAGATGATTTCCAACAAGTTACGAGCATACCTTCAAAAATTGCAGCGGAAGATCGTTTACTCATCCTTCTCCGGCTTGTAGTCTTTGAACTCGTCCAGAGGCTCCCAAGAAATTTCCATACCCTCCGGGACATCCTCCAAATTCATGCTTGGAGGCAATTTTGGATAAAGAGTGTTGGCATAGTGAAATTCCGGCAGCTTGGGCTCTACTTGCTGTTGAGGAGCTGAGGTGGTGGCTTCTACCTTACCCTAGGTAATTTTCGGCTTATCTGGAACAATTATGGGCTCATTCAAGTCCATCATGCTGCCCATCTCCTCCCTGGCCTCTATTTGTTCCTCTGTGGGTGCCGGAGAGCTTTCTTCGACCAATTTGCTGGTGAAGATGGGGAATAGGAGCTGTCCTCCTTTCCCCAATTGGGCAAAGAAAAATTTGAATTCCCAGGAGAATGCTCTGCTTCAGTACCCTCCGCCGAAGAGTCCTCCACCAGAGAGCCCTCCATCTCATCTTCTTCTTTGAATATGATTGTAATTAGCGTCGATATAACTGGTTGAGTAGTTCTACGGCGGTAATGAAACCTTGCCGTCTGCACCAAATGGTTAATGGACTGCCCAGAGTCCCCTTTTCTGATCGATCAAGGGGAGGCACAATTAAGGGGTGAAATTCTCCTTGGGCTTCGATTCCCTCGTCTGCCAGCCCCACTCCTTTGGCCCTGATGGCGCCCCCGACGTGGTGTGGCTCTGTATCTTGGGGCCATTCTACTTATACAATGGACAGAAAGTGAAAGCAATTCGAAATGCCACAGAAAAACGCACCAGGTTAGCTTCCTGCTATCACTGTTGCGAGAATGCGCCCCCAAACACCTCCACTTGCCTACAATTGCAATCAACTACAGATATGCCAAGAAAGGATTCAATTGCCAGAAAACGGGCCTGTGTTCAAACCATTCATTCACCCCAGGCAACAGAACATGAAACCGGTGGAATGAACGCCATCCCTCCTCCGCCATCCCGTTAAACCTTATGCCTTTGTCCTGAACCCAAAGCAGAATTGAAGTGCATTGAATGGCCTTCTCCTTCGGCGGCCAGCTATAAATGATTTTCATGGTTATCGCTCCTGCCAGGATCGGGACATCTGCCTTCCATCCTCCCGCGTGGCGTTTCATTAATTTCCATATTAACACGACAGTCACCCACATCTGGGTCTAAAAATTATATAGTTAAGCATTAGCATTAAAATGCATTTATATGTGCATAGCACAATTTTGGAAATGAAATAAAAGGGAAAATACCTAGGTGAATGGGTACAATATTAATTGGCACACAATTATACCTTAGTATGTTCCTAGAGGCATCGCTTGAGTTAATAAATATAGGGGAAATATATCCATAAACCAATTTACATAGGATCACTAGGTGTGTATATACCTAATAGATCGCTGAAATGACCTAGCAAGAGGTTGGGAGTGTTATATCTAAAGTTGGTTGTGGGTCTAGAACACTATACAATCGTTGATGTATCTAATGTATGTGATAGGTGGTGGAGAGTTGAAAATAGATCCTTGAAATATGGATGCCATCATGAGATTGTTAATGCTTAATCATGTTTCACAAGATAGGATTTTTTATTAGGTAGCATAGTCCTTGAGGATATTCATAGGCTCATTTTCAATGGTAGAAACACCACTCCATGCCATAGTAGTGAGCGGTAAGGGTTTATAGTGGGGAAAGGATCATCAAAGGGACTTTGAGAAGTTAAAAAAGAACACCATTCAAGTACCAATTCTAGAATTACCAAACTTGTAGTAGTCCTTTAATGTGGAGACCAATGCGAGTGGGTATGCTATGGGAGTAGTTTTGATGCATGGAGGATGGTTTGTAAGCTACTATTCTAAATCATTCCATGGGAAATTTCTTCAGAACCTTACCTATGAAAAGGAACTCTATGATAGTGAAATATGTGAAGAAGTGGAAGCACTGTTTGATGGGAAAGGAGAATAATCCACACAAATAGTGAGGATTAAAATTGGATGGGGATTCTACAATAATTTCATTTGGTGATCAAGCACAAGCAGGGAACACAAGAAAGTTAGCAACCATGCTTTCAAGGTCAACCATACCAAATATCACAACTTTGGGAACTTTTATGTGGTTCGATTCACCCATGATTCATACAAGGAGGCATATTCATAGGATCAGTAATATGAGTTCTTTCAGCAGTTGTAGAGCCATAGTTATGTGCAATATGGTGACAACATAGTTGACTACCTTCTCTAAAACGAGTTATTATACAGACTAGATAAGTTATGTGTTCATAAAGGTGAGTGATTGGAGTTGATGAGAGAGGCTCACACCTCCAAGGTTGTAGGGCACTTTGGTGTAGGGAAGATTGTGGCCAATTTACAAAGGTGTTGTATTGTTTCAAGATGTGAGAAAAATTTAGATAAGTTCATAAGAGGATGCATGATTTTTTGTACCATCAAGCCTAGTAACACAAAATAGGGTCTATATCATCCCTTTCCCACACCCATTGGTCCTTGGGAAAGCGTTTCCATGGAATTTGTGGGAGGATTACCAACAAGCAGGAATAGTTGATAGGTTAAACAATACGTGTGTTCTAATGCATTATAAAAAGATGAACACTGAGAAAGAAGAAACAAATTTATTCTTTGTATAGGTTTTAGTGCACTTTGGGATACTAAGGAGCATCGTTTGAGACAAGACAAAATATTTCTCACTGCATTTAGGACTATATTACTAGAGAATATGGAGATGATTTTGAATAAGTATACATGATTCCATCCATATACAAGTGGGTAGAAAAAGGTAGCCAAGAATGCATTGGTGTATCTTTTGAGGGGTTACAATCAGAAGCATTCAAATACTTGGGATGAAAATTTGGTATATGTACAACACTCTTGTAACAAACCAATCCACACTTCTACTAATAAATACTCAATTAAAACTTGTATGAAAGGAGTGAGGGAGGATGTTGCAAGGGATGACTAAAGTGAAAAAATATATGTAGAAAAGATAAATAAAATCCATATACAAGTACAAGAGACACTGTATAAGTCATGTGAAAAGTGCAAGTCCAAGCATGATCAACATTGAATAGAGAATTCATTCAAGGTGGGAGACATAATATGGTTATAGTTGAACAAGGAGAGGCTACAAGGACATGGTAAGAAAACCAAGGATTTGTGGTATGGTCGCTTTTAGATACTAGAAAAGGTGGGACATATTGCCTAGAGACTTGTTCTACCCCCATACATCCACATTTACTTAGTTGGAATGAGAAGAATCTAAAACTCTATGAGCCTCCCATTCTATATCAAGAGGAGGTAAAAGTCCTACCTTTTGTAGAGGGTTTGGAATCAGATGCTCAGGAAGAGCTGATAGAAGATATAGATTCATAAATTAGGTTTAGAACTACAATATAGTGGTAGAAATACCTTTGGAAAATTAGGTTGAAATGACAATGTTGTGTAGGTAAATCCCCTCTGCGGACAAAGGCGATCCCTCTAGCCTAACTGAGGTCTAGCAACAATCAAGCAACGCTAACACGCAGGTTCCTAATTGAAAAATAAAGGCCAAGATGAGAGCCTACCTCAAATCCAATGCTTATATTCATGGAAGGGTCATCACTTCCGTTCTTTTGCTTCAACTGGTCGCAATGCTCACGATCTCCGTGAACATACACTTGCACAAGCAAAGGACAAGACAAATACAAGCATAAAATGCGGGAAATGCAACTATGTACCGATCAGAAAAGATACAACTCAAACATCATAACAAAGACACATGAGTGGAACCATAATGATATTCATATATTATTATTGATAAAACAAAAGAGAATACAACCAAGTTATGACGTCAAATACTCCTTTGGTTGGGTCCAGCTAGCAAGTCCTTCAAGCATTCACCCTTGAAAGTAGATATCCCAAGACAAGTCTCTCTCTCACACAAGTTTACACAAGATGGACACACTTCACAACCTTCCTTAAGCACTATATCAATCCCACACTTATCACACCAGTTTCCTATCAAGCTCACACACTATCAACAATGCTCTAAACACAATCAATTGCAAACTAGCAGCTCATGGCAATGGTGGAGGCTTAAATAGGAGAAGGAGTCTCCATGAATGGTGTGAGGATGAGCTTATCTCCAAGGAAGGTGGCTCAAATGACGAAAAAGACATGCCAGAGAAGGGAGGGCGACATTTACAAGGCCAACAACCAGGTCTGGAGTCATCTGGAAGGCTGGCTATTAGAACAAACTCGCCCAAACTGGATCATCGCGGGTACATAACTGAACTGGAGCGCTCTCATCGCTGTTGAATAACAAAGAAAATCATATTAGCACGATCAGATATGAGGACACAGTGCGTTGTCACATGAAATTCGACCAGCGTGGGAAAGTCGTGTGCTTCCACACTGGCAGTGCATTGAGTCTGTTTTGGAGCGTTCATCAGCGCGTTTATTTTTACAACAGTCGCGATGATAGAGGAAACTTTGGCAAAGTGGGTCATTTGGACACATTAGAGAGCATGAGCATGATTAATTTGGTCTCATGACATAGTAGGAAGACTGACAGGGAGACAGTGAAAAATTACTATGTAACAGATGCCCCCTAAAGCATGAAGCCTGAGAGAGTGGGAGGGGTGAAATGCTTTATGGAACTAGCTGAACTGGAACACCACCAAGAATAACCTGCACGTAGTACAACCAATAGCTCAAATACATGATGTACATGGTATGGCCGCAGCCATCCATAACAGAGTACATAAAAATCTGGATCCCAGGTATGGACGCAGCCATCCGATGAGGATCAATGAATGGACTTAGGCATGGTCGCAGCCATCCAATGAATAAGTCATGTAGTGATTATAATAATCGACAAAATGCAGCACAGATTGCTATATACAAAATCCGCGGTCTTGCACTCCAACTCGACCCGAACAAAGTACAAGTTCAAGCATGCGAATATAGGAGTCGAATTCGAACATGCGAGAACATCGTCTGATTACTAGTGAATGATGAAAATTGTTAACAGACACGAGAGGTACCACCAATAATGACAATGGTCCTCAAGGTACTATAAGTACAATTCACGGCATGCGAATCTATGAGCCGGCGTCGAACACCCGTAGAATCATTCGATCGGAGGCTAATGATGAAAACCTCACGTCGAACACGAAGAACCTGCCATTGAGGCATGCAGGTTCTAAGGCACTTGAAGGGAGTCTCTAGGATAACTTCCTGGATAATGAACTAAAGTCAACAGGAAGTGACCTTGATCGAAGGTGGGCCATAATGTTTCCCACATCATCGACACGAGACAGAGAGGGATAAATTTTTTTTTGTGAGATATCAGAGGGAGGTTGAGTATTCTGTAGAGGTAAACTTCTCTGGAACATATCGGCGGCACGACAGCGGATTTGGAAGTATTTGATGTCAAATGATCAAGGGTCATAGTGACAAGGCAATGAGTAGATGAATGGTCAAACAGGATAACCCAAACCCATGGAGGCAAATGTGAAACAAGATGAGATGTCCCCACCTAGAAACAAAATGCAAACAAGTGCCATGTTCAAGAGCGACTTACTGCCAACACGACGATGATCATGGTTCCTTTATTCCCCCACCATTTCTGGCGAGTACCCCGGTTATTTTTAGATGGCAAGCTTGACGGGGATAGCATATGCTTGAAAGGCATCATCATGATGAAACCCGATGTCATTAAGTTTTAACGAGTTTGACAAAGGAAAAACTCGGCGCCTTTTCATATTTAGAGAGTTTGAAAAGACAGTGAAAAGGAAACTCCGAGGGTGTCCTTTTTTCATAAAGTTGTGTCTCTCGAGCCCGAAAAAGTATAAAACTATGCTCGAAGGAACCGCCCGACCATTACGACCGAGGAGTACTTTTCATAAGTAGTGAGTTTGACCCGAAAAAGTAAAAAAGCGATCAAAACCACGTCGTTTCATGACCATTAACGAATTCGAAATGACAAAAATCCGGCGATCTTTTTAAGTTTAAACGGTCGAAAAAAGAGCTTTAAAGATGACCGCCTCTTGTTTCTTTTAACGAGTCGAAAGGGAGACTCAACTATCTTTTCTTATTTCACGTCGAAAAAGAGCTTAAAGTTGACGTTTTGGAGCCAAGTGCGTATAGGACCGTCGTAATTCCACCAGCATGATAATCTACACAAGGAACACCGCAAGCATAAACCTGTTCGAAATAATATAGACAACATGCATAAAAACATAGTAAAACTATATTGGAACCAAGTATATGGTAAAAAACTGCCATAAAAACCCATATGGATGAAAAATAATATTTAATTTTCAAATTTATGATAAATAGGAGGGTAAACCAATTTTTTTTACCATTGTTATCATTTGAGCTTTGGAGAACGACTTGGAGCTGTGAGGTTGACGAGTCAAATTCCACCCCGTACGTGCACCGAAGATCCTGCAGCCTGTACTAGGTAGGTTCATCTTCCCTTACGCTCCATTTTGAAGCCTTTTTACTGCATTTTAACGGTGGGAAGTGGTGGTTTGGGTAGATTTTTCGAAGTCCATTCCGCTCTCGGTCAACGCGGATTTCCCTATCGGGTCCGCGCTGATCGAGAAATATTTCCACTGGCCACTCCCAGATCAGCGCATAAGAGTGATGTGCTTCCGTGCTGACCCGGTAAAAATTACCACAGGGCGCCATTATCAGCGCGACTGTTTTAAAAACAGTCGCGTTGATGCCGCGCAACAAAATTTTTGACAAATGGACGTATGAAAATTTATGAACAGGGCCCTAATGAAATTTTTTGACTATGCAAGGTATAATGGCATTCGTTTGGCAAGAACGCACTCATGATAATGAAGATATAGCGGCTTTTTCTGATGCTGGGTGCCGAAATGCAATGCGGGCGTGCGGGTTGCTCAAATTCTTCCTAACTCCATGCCTGCGAGCACAGCTTGACCTTCTGGAGTTCTTAATCAGAGCCTGGAATCCCACTAATGGGAAATTTGTGATCTGAGGCCACGATATCGAGTTCGATTACACTAATATCTATTTCTTGACCGGGTTGTCACGTCAGGGTGAGATGCCTATTCTGGAGGGGCAGCGACCTGGTGGTGATACTCTAGACATGTTGATGGCCCAAGTGTGCCCACGGGCACGCAAGAAACGGAGTGGAAGGTAGAAATTCCTACGATGGAGGACATCATCCTTCAGACTATAATCTTCATGGTGACTCGGGCAGTGGGCTCCTTGGCCAATCACGAGGCCTCAAGGGCCCATCTCTGACTGGCTCTCGAATGCTTGAATCCTACCATATTCAACTAGGCAGCAGCAGTAACAATAAGTATGAAGAGACAACTGACCAACTTCCGTCGAGGTGAGTCGAAGCAGTTTGGTTATGAGTCGATCTTACTTCCGTTCATGCTGGAGCGGGTACCGGCATTACAGCTACAGGATATGGCCTTGGACCCACCTAGGGGGCCTCGAGAGATGAGGGCCACACCATGCGGCCAAGTCATGCCACGAGGATGTGGTGGTCGACCAGTGGCATGGGGAGTATACTTCCGAGAGGTGTTAGAGAGGTAGACTATTTTTGTGGAGGACTGACCATATGCTGGCATAGACTTCCGTGGAGATCCAGACATGCCGCTGCCTGCTGGAGAGCAGTGGGATGACGGTGGTAAGACACTTGATCTCATTTTTTGATTTTTTATTTTTGTGATGTTTTTTATTTTTTCATGTACATGTCCTAATGACAAATGCTATGGTATGGAGATGCGGGACCGACGAGACCCCTTGGCTTGGCCCCGGAGGCGCGGAGGGATGCACAGGGCATTAGAGCTCTAGCTGTGCCTCCTCCGGGATATGATACGATGGAGATCGTGATGCGGAACCTCGAGGGCTTTCTGATAGGGATATCAGACTACCAAGGGATAGAGGAGGTCCCCATAGCGTCTCAGATCCATACAGTGGGGGTAGAAACTAGGATGCACCGCCTTTTGAAGCGGGTGGCACAAGTGGATGTGACCTATAGGGAGCACAACCCACCATAGTAGATATCTAGGTATTTATTCCCTACTGATGATTTTTTGAGAGACATGTGTCTCAGATGTACAGAGAAAACAGGCCTTATCTAGACATGTACACTTATTTTTGAGCGCCTCGGTGCGCCACACGATATATATATATATATATATATATCTATTATTATATATACATGTTTTTATGGTCTATTGTATTTTATGTTTCTTGTATTATGTTGATTCACATATTATGCAGATGCCTGTCCAATACATAATTAGCTAATGCATCGGTTAACGTATTAAGTCGTCTTGGAATATGTTGATAAGTAATGAAATAAAAATCCCTTTCTAATAACTTAATACATAAATACAACAATAAAATCTGATGATCTCTGACGGAATAACGTCCGTTGAGTTGGTGGACTACAAGTTGAGAATCCAAGTTTATCATCAATGTGCGAATGCCGAGGTTAATCACCTCAGCTAATAATTCAGTCACAACACTATATTCAGCAACATTGTTCGTCGTACAACCCAGAAAAACTCCTTGAATATCTACTAACTCACCATGAGGATCGTAGATCACCCATGCCGTAGATGACAAGTTGCGAGTACTGTGGGAAGCACCATCAGTGAAACCAACGTAAGGCGATCCGGACATCTATTCAAGAAGCAAAAGACACAATAAGCGGCAATCATGTCGACATACCAAAATAAAAACTAAACGAACACGCACACAAAACGCACTACTGAAAGCATACGTATGTACAAAAAGAGAGAGTGCCTAGACTCATGCATAATATTTTTTGAGATAAAGCCCATTTTGGGGCTTATCCAAGGGATTACCTTCATAATCTATAAGCTCATAGGCACCTTTTTGTAAAACTCTTTTCACAATATAGGGCCCATGCCACATAGGCTCGAGTTTTCTTGCCCCCAGCTTATCGTTAGCTTGATCATAGAGCAGTACTAGGTCTCCCTCGATGAAAGAGCGGGGGTTAACAATGCTATCGAAGTGAGTTTTCACTCGCTTCTTCTGAGCTTCAATAGCTAAGGAGGCTAGACGATGGGTCTCATCCAACCGTTCTAAGTAAAGAAGGCGCTCTTCTACTGGAGTAGTATCAGGGAGTAACTCGACAGCTATCTTCAATGAAGGAATCTCACACTCAATAGGAAGGGTCGCCTCCAGTCCGTAAACTAACTGAAAAGGAGTGAAACCGGTGGCGTCCTTCACTGAGGTACGGTAGGCCCACAAAGCGGAGAACAACATCATATGCCAATTGGACTTATGCATGCCAACAGTTCTTTGAAGCATCGTGACCAAAACCTTGTTCACAACTTCCACTTGACCGTTTTCCTGAGGATAGTACGGGGTCGAACTATCATGCCTAAGGCCCAACTGGATTGTTAACTCGGTCATCATGTGATTACGAAAATATTTTCCATGATCAGTGACGATGGCTTGGGGTACTCCGATCTGCGAAATAACATGATCGAACAAGAACTGTGCCATGGTGTGATCGTCTTCTGACAATGTAAGCATTGCCTCGGCCCATTTCGTGAAATAATCAACAACAACAATGATGTACCCATGTCCCCCGGCCGAGCGAGGGTTACAGGTCACATAATTGATGCCCCATTTGGCAAAGGGGCCGACGGTTACAACAGGGTGCAGCGGAGCAGGGGGTGCACGCATCTTCCGTTGGAAAATCTGGCACTCATGACATGAACGGACAGCAAGAATGCAATCCTTGAAAATGGAGGGCCAGAAATAGCCATCACGGAGGATTTTCTGTGCAGTGGCATATACAGACATGTGACCACCACAAGCACCAGAGTGGCAGTCATTCAAAACTCTCTCTGCTTCTTCAAAGGTCAAGCATCGACGAAGAATAGAATCAACACCGAGATGGTATAGGGTGTCCCCAACGATGCGATGTGGTTGGTCTTGATGTCGGATCTGTCGACGAGCATCCTTAGAGGTTTCAGGACGAAAGGAGGACGTCTGTAGATAGACAATAATATCCCCGTACCAAGGATTGAGGGTGCTGATGAAGAAGAGAGTTTCATCTGGAATGGAATCCTCTAACTGAGAGGAGGCAACAGGGGATGGCAAAGAACACAGTAGCTTGGAAAAGGCAAGTGATTTCTTAGACTTGGCGGCAGTAAATTCCAAGTCAAACTCTTGGAGGATGACTATCCACTTCGAGTATTTGCCCCCCAGCAACTGGCGTGACAGAATATAGGTCATGGGGTTGCAATCGGAGATCACTGTCGTAGTACGCAACAAGATGTAGTGACGGAAACGTTGAATAGCACAAACAGCAGCGAGGGACAACTTCTCGACATAAGCATATCGAGTTTCCGTATCTAACAAGTTGCAGATAAGGTAGTAAATAACATGTTCGAGGCCATCGTCGTCATCCTGAACCAGAACCATACCGATGGTGGTGTCATCAGCGGCCAAATACAACGTATAATCGTGATGATAGTTCAGAGGCTGCAACAAAGGGGCGGAAACTAGAAGAGTTTTAAGATGTGCAAAAGACTCCTCAGCTACGACATTCCATCGAAATAGGGTGTCACGCTTGAGTAACCGCGTGAAACCTTTTGCCACTTCGGCATAATTCGGGATAAATCATCGTAAGAAGTTAGCTTTACCCTGCAGACTGTGTAGTTGTCGCAAAGAAGCAGGGGGAGGAAGATTCAAAATGGCTTCGACTTTAAGAGGATCCAAGCGGATGCCCTCTCAGGAGACGATGAACCCGAGAAGTCGGCCATATTCTACGCAAAAGACACATTTATGCAGACTCAGTCGGATATTGTAGTGTCAACAGCGGAGAAAAATCTCGTGGAGATGTGACGGATGGTCTGAGCGCTTAGCTAAATGAGCGGGAAGGTCATCCAGATAAGGTTATACGATGTGCTGGATATCATGAAAGGCATAAGACATCGCACATTGAAAAGTGGCGCCGACATTCTTGAGACCGAAAGGGAGCTTTTTGTAAGCGAAAGTACCCCACAGACACATAAAGGTCATCTTGTGTTGATCATCAGGCGCAATATTAATATGGTTGTAGCCAGAAAAGCCATCCATAAATGAATATATCTCATTCGCCGCACACTCATCAACGAGTTGGTCAATGAAAGGTGTGGGTAGTTGTCTTTCAGGAAGGCTCGGTTAATATCGCGATAATCGACACAGACACAAATAGTATCCTGCTTTTTATCCACAGGGACAATGTTAGAGACCTAATCTGTGAGTGAGATAGGGTAAATAAAACCATCTTTAAGAATTTTTTCAACTTCCGCTTTGATAGCTGCGGCCTTACGGGGGTGCACAGGGTGTAAACACTGACGAACAGGTTTGGCTCCTAGATATGTAGGTATCTCATGCACTACAATGTTTGGATCAATGACGGGTATCTCTTCATAATACCATGCAAAGACGTCACGGAACTTGCGAAAAAGCGTTATATAGATTTGAATCTCCTCAGGAGTGCAAGTGACTCCTATATAGATGTTCTCGACAATCCCTGGTTTGATAGAGATGTCGATAGGTTGGGTCTGCGTAATGTTCCCCAAATTCCCTTCAGATGATACTTGATAGATCTGAATAGGCATCTGAAGAGGTTTTGAAGGGAGACACGGAGCAAATCACTTGAGACAAGCCAACGTTTCCCGAAGGGTAGGGAGAAACGAGGAATGGTGGTGAAGATGGGGCCACGAAGGTTCCTCGAGAGACATGGTCTCTATGATGGCTTCGTCGGAAGGAAATATTTCCTTTAATGGATCTGAGGAGGCGCATTATCCAAGCTAGAGGGAATAGTCGTATGAGTCAAGAGCTCCACTTAAAGAAGCGGGTTCAGTAGGAGGAGCCGATGCAGCAGCGATTTCAATGTAGTTGAGCTCGACGGGACTCAACGGCATCTCCTCGCCCCACAATTCTATCTAGTCAATGGGGGGGAGGACCCAGGGATCAGAACGAACCAAAATCAAACTGATAGAGGCAAGGTTGGGAGGTGGGAGGGAGAAAACACCCATGAGGGCAGGATCTTTGAAGAGCCCGACTCCCACACTCTCAAAACGGATCGAGGTATGCTCCACGAAAGGCACATTTCCTTCAGAAGAAGAAGTGAAGAAGGAGAGCTGTCTACCGGGACAATTTTCCCTTGGTGAGGGAAACACATGACATGGAAGAGGGATGAAGCCACGACACACATGGCATACGTCCAACTCCGGCCCAGAAGGAGGTTGTAAGTAAGAT
Organism: Pinus taeda; assembly: GCA_000404065.3. Lineage (NCBI taxonomy): Eukaryota > Viridiplantae > Streptophyta > Pinopsida > Pinales > Pinaceae > Pinus > Pinus taeda. Next base: position 82,245 of record APFE031525452.1, on the reverse strand, counting down.
TTGCGTCAACGACCTTGACTTCTACTTCAACGATTTTTCCTTCTAAAGTAATTGGCAATCGTTGAAGAATACCATAGGGACAAGATTCTCTCCCATTGAAAGCTTCCAATGTCGTAGGAGACTGGCTTAGATTCGGAGACCCGATCGCTTTCCAACAAGCAATAGACATGATGCAAGTTGACGCGCCCTCATCAATAACTGTACGATGGATCATTTTTGAATTGATGATGACTTGTATAAGAAAAGTGATCTAATGAGGCAGCCTTGGGACATGGCTCTCGAGATCAAACGTAATCAGATCCGAATCTGCCGGGTCGATGCCACCGATGGCCGATAGCAGGGACTTCCTCTGAGGGGGGCAACTCTGGAGAACTTCTAAGGCGGACATAGCCGACGGAGCCTGCGCTAAGTCCTCAACTATGCTATAGTGCTGAGCAGCACGAGCATTTGGGTTGTAAGATGATCTCCTGAGTACTCCTTTGGGAGGGGGTCGGATGGTCGTCTTAGTACTTGGTCTCTCGATATGGAGTGGACCAGAGCTGTATGAAAGAGCACTTGAGGGAACCTTGGGCTCCTTCCCGGCGGATGACGGATACTCCTTTGTTCGAGTCGTTACATGAACGGGAATGGATCCATCCATGAAGACTTGGGAACCAAAGGGAGAAGAAGATGGATCAGCCACCATTTGAGTCTGTTGAGAGGGGAAATGTTCTTTAAGAACCGCAGGATTCCCAGGAGCGCCTTTCAACAAATGAATAACCTCGGACCGCCTTGGGCAGTCCTTAGTGCAGTGGTCTTCCTCACAAATGAGACAAGGATATTTGGGTTTACGCTTAGCTCCTTCCTCGGATGGAGGTTTGGAGGAATCCTGTTTAGGTTGTTCAGACTTATTCTTTGCTTTCCCCTTTTTCTTTCCTTTCAAGGCCTTATTCGCTATGGTGGACTGGATGACGTTAACCTCGGAAGTACTTCCATAATTTGAACCCCCCTGAGAAGTGTTTTCGTTAGAAGCATCTGACTTTTTCTTCCCAGGGTTCGTGGATGATTTTTTGGACAACAGATTTACAGAGCCAATAACTCCATCAACAGATGGCTTCGGTGGAGCCTTGGATGTACCGGGTCTCGGGGCATCAGGCAAATACTCATACAAAGTACCTGACTGAGAGTGAACTAAGTCAAGGTACTGAGCACGCGCGATTGCTTGCTCTTCAGTCACGCAGGCTCCCATAGCAATGTCCCGTGCATTCTTAGGGACAAAGGAAGTCATGAACCAATCAGTGAGGAGTTGATCAGGAATCCAAAACTTGATCAACCGGCGACGCCTTCTCCATTCATGTAGATGATCAGAGATGTGCGTAGCCATATCCTGCTTGAGAGACGTAAGGAGATGGGTCTCTGTCTCATACCGAATGGGTAACTGAAAATGAGTGAGGAATGCTATAGCCAATGAATTAAAATCTTGGAAAGATGCACGGGTCAATTCAATGTACCATTTAGTGGTGGAGCCGGTGAGAGTCCTTTGGAATAGGCGAATTCGAATCAAATCATCAAGCCATGAATTAGACGAACACCATAGGTGATAAGTCATTACATGGGCTTGAGGATCCTCTCTAGCTTTGCCGTTGAATTTGGGACAGTCGCAGGGTATTTTAGTTGGAACTGGTGGCCATTGTGGATTATGAAAAATAGGATCATTTATTAACTTCGACACATCGGGCAGTTCCAACGTCGCTAGAAATGGTAGCTACGGGTTGAAGGACATCTGCGGATATGAGGTAGGGCCAGAGTTCCATCTAGTTGCTGGTTGCCCCCACTGACCTTGTCCGGACGGACCAGATCCAAACGGACCCTGTCCATATGAACGTTGTCCATAAGGGTTGTATCCATAACTGGATGGTTGATACTGGTTCTGCCCCCCAGCGCCCCATTGGTTACCAAACTGTCCTACAAGTTGCTGATAATTTTGATAGGGGGTGACTTGCATCTGTTGGTAATTTTGATACGGGGCAAATTGATTTTGACCCTGGGGTTGCTGGTATCCGTACGGTTGCTGGGCTCCATATTGAGCCTGGGAACTAGGTGGCATCTAATAAGAAGGTTGGGATTGGTACCCACCTTATGGCTGGAGACCAGTTTGATTCTGGGGTTGGTAACCGGGTTGAGCTTGAGAAGCAGGAACCATCTGCATGCCCGGTTGAGCCGCCCCAGAGAGATATCCTTGTGAAGACTGAGGATGGGCCATCTGGACGGAAGGTTGTCCTGGTTGGATTTGAGATGGACCTACTTGCCCAGAAGGTTGAGCTTGCTAGGCGTTTGGTCATCCTTGCGCAACCGAAGGTTGTCCTTGTAGACCAAATGGCTAACTAGGCGGAGCAATGGGCTGGCCTTGCTGTGCATAAGGCTGGCCACCTTGACCAGAAGGGTAACCTTGCTGGTTTCTGGGTTGTCCTTGCTGCGCGTAAGGTTGTCCTGGGTTCCCATAGGGTTGGCCCGAAGGGTATCCCTGCTGGGGTCCAGGTTGTCCTTATTGAGCATAAGGTTTTCCTGAGTTTCCAGAAGGTTGCCCAAGATATGTATAGGACGGACCACCAGTGGCCAAAGGTTGTCCCTGGTAGGGTTGTCCTTGCGAGCCTCCAGGTTGCCCTAGATAGGTTTGGCCATAATACTACTGCCCATAATTAGGCTGCGTGTAAGATGGCTGACCTTGGTATGATGGTCCTTGGGATGGCTTCCCTTGACTCGGACGGAATTGGCCACCACCATAACCCGTGGTACCCCAAGCCATATTCAACGGAACTGTACCCTCAACAGCGGGTTCATTCGACAAGGAGGTATACAAATAATGATTGAGAGGATAATAATAAGGGCCCTGTCGACCTGGATTTTGGACAGCATGCAAGTACTAAGAATATGCCCCCTACTAAAATGGGATCAGAAGAAGGCGGGGCATCGCTTGCAGGATGGACAACTCTAGCAGCATGTGTCGATTGACCACTACGTACTGAGCCTCGGGATGGTCCGGCAACAGTAGTTATGATGGAATATACTGTAACAGCACTAGAAACTGGGGTTGATGATGCGACACAAATGGTCGGATTGGTTGGAATTGATGTGATGGCGGTATGGTGAACCTGGGAAACAAAAGGTCCCGTAGTGGGAAAAATGTTATTATCCCACATAGAAGAGGAACTCGCAGAGCCCATAGCATCCCTTAGAGATCTATAGAGTGCCGACACTGTGATACCGAGAGGTGTAACAGTGTAGGGCGTAGAGGTAATCGTGGATGTAGCCGGGATGGGAGTCTCAATACTTGACATAACAGGCGTTCCACTCGATACAAGAGATGTGTCTTCCATGTCGGAAGAAGCCATCGGGGATGAAACACCAACAGGAGTAGAGGGAAAATCCTCTTCAGAAGGCTCCCAAACAGGGTTCCAAAACAAGTCGTAAAGCTCGTCCTCTGGAGCACGAGAGTTCAACGGTTGGACGCTTGGAATAATAGGGAAAGTGTCACCACAAACCGGTGTCTCAGGAGCAGCAGAAGAAGGAGACCCTTGGTCACTTGGGATGGGAGACGGGATCGATGGATCTGCCAGGATGACCAAACAAAAATCATAGACAAGCTAATGATAAGAGACCCTACTCAAAACTAATGCAAACAAGATCTAACAAGGTAAATGTAATCGTGGTCGAATAAATTTTTAAGACATTAGGATACAACTTGACCTTTTCATGTTTTAAGAGTCGAGAAAAGGACAAAATATGACTCTAGTCGCCTTCGAATATTTAATGAGCCCGAAGTGACAAATGCTCAATAGAGCCTTTTCTTTTAAGGAGTCTGAAAAGGATCAAAAAGTGATTTCTCTGGATAAACTAGGCAAGGGGTTTACCAGACAATTCGTAAAACTGCATATACACCTTAGCGATCATATGAAAGCCAAAGAATTTCCGTACGACAGTCAATCTTCCTAAATGTTGTGTTCGGTGTGTTACGGGCTGTAAGGCGGCAGACACAGCTTCCTATGGATGAAGGATGATAACCTAGTGGAGTCTCCCCATATATACGCGACGGTACGTGGGAGCACAAGTACGTACTAGACCACAGTTGAATCACACAAGGAGGAATCACCCAACCTTAATGCGAGAACAAAAGTGACTAGGTTTAACGACGCCGGAGCACGTCTCTAGCCTAAACCTCTAGAATGTGAGCGTTATGTTCGAATGCATTTTTAAGTTCATTCGATTTATTTTAAAGTTGATCTTGAGTTATGTTTCGGTTTTCAGGTCATACCGTATGTAATTTATCAAAATCCCTAAATGCACTCTATATGCCAAAACATGTCATTCCATTCGATGAACGCTAATTGCAAAAGAGTTTAGAGAGCTTTCATACAAACGAAATGATCACAAACAACAAAGAATTCCCCTAATGCACCTAATGGAAATCACTAAACTTTTCTTTAAGATTACTAATCCACTAATCAAAATGAAAAGTTCTAACTTTCATTAACTATCCCAAAGCAAAAGACATTTTCTTTTTCAATAATGGAAAAATGCACTAAGGAGTGTTTTGAGAAATGATAACAGACAAATGGGGAAAAACCGGTTGACCCCAAACAACTGTGATCCGTGCCCGGGTAGTGAAAAGAAATCGAAACAGTGTCAAGATTGGTTCAACAAAGATCACTTAAACAACCAAGAAAAAGCAAGCAAAGAGTAAGGCTAAATCAAACCAATGGCAAGCATGAAATGAACCTTTCCAAACGAGTAACCAAGCAAAGCCGATCCAACAAACTTGGAACAATAAAACTAGGTCACAAAGCAAAAAGCAAGATTCGCTTCAACAAGACTCACAAAGAAGTGCTTCAATCTCCAGGCAATGAAAATAAAGTCATAAACCAAGTGAAAAAGGCAGGGGATAGTAAGACCAACAGGCTCAGGAGATAGAATTGAAGAAATTCAATTCTACAAGAATCAGCGCGGGTGGAACACAGCAACAGGGCGATGATAAGAAACTACGCGTAGCAACAATGCGATGTCAGCGCGGAAGAACACGACTTAACTGCGATGGTTCGATTTTCAGAACCGTCGCGACTGTTTTGTGTATTAACGCGATGATCAGGAAATCACAGAAAGGGCTATGCAATGGTAGCGTGACTGTTTTATAATAAACCGCGATGAAGCCAAAAACTGACCATAATCAAGCCAAAAACTCCCAAACCAAGGCAATCGCTTTTTAAACAATCAAGGCACTTCCCAGACTGAACCAGGAAACCAAAAAAGCAGGGAACTAAACCACAAACTTCGAAAAGAGAGCAAAAATCCAACTCTAAGGACAAAATGAACAAGAAAAGGACAAAATCTAGCTCCAAGATGTTCAATTTGTAAACAAAACCGGAGATTGACTGAAATGGCTTTGATCTACTTCGCTAATGCAGAGCAATAACGTTTTGAAGGCTAACTGGCCATGATTTAGGCTCCGTCTAAAGCTTACAATTCAAACAACAAGGTAAAACTCCTCAGCGGAGTCACCAAATTGTTGTGTAGGTAAATCCCCTCTGCGGACAAAGGCGATCCCTCTAGCCTAACTGAGGTCTAGCAACAGTCAGGCAACGCTAACACGCAGGTTCCTAATTGCAAAATAAAGGCCAAGATGAGAGCCTACCTTGAATCAAATGCTTATATTCGTGGAAGGGTTGTCGCTTCCGTTCTTTCGCTTCAGTTGGTCGCAATCCTCACGATCTCTGTGAACATACACCTGCACAAGCAAAGGACAAGACAAATACAAGCATAAAATCTGGGAAATGCAACTATGTACCGGTCAGAAAAGATACAACTCAAATATCATAACAAAGACACATGAGTGGAACCATAATAATAGTCGTCTATTATTATTGATAAAACAAAAGAGAATACAACCAAGTTCTGACGTCAAATCCTCCTTTGGTTGGGTCTAGCCAACAAGTCCTTCAAGCATTCACCCTTGAAAGTAGATATCCCAAGACAACTCTCTCTCTCTCACACAAGTTTACACAAGATGGAAACACTTCACAACCTTCCTTAAGCACTATAGAAATCCCACACTTATCACACCAGTTTCCTATCAAGCTCACACACTATCAGCAATGCTCTAAACACAATCAATTCCAAACTAGTAGCTCATGGTAATGGTGGAGGCTTAAATAGGAGAAGGAGTCTCCATGAATGGTGTGAGGATGAGCTTATCTCCAAGGAAGGTGGCTCAAATGACGAAACAGACATGCCATAGAAGGGAGGGTGACATTTACAAGGCCAACAACCAGGTCTGGAGTCATCTGGAAGGTCGGCTGTTATAACAAACTCGCCCAAACTAGATCATCGCGGGTACATAACTGAACTGGAGCGTTGTCATCGTTGTTGAATAACAAAGAAAATCATATCAGCGCGATCAGATATGAGGACACAGCGCGCTGTCACATGAAATTCGACCAGCGCGGGAAAGTTGTGTGTTTCCGCACTGGCAGCGCATTGAGTCTTTTTTGGAGCTCTCATCGGCGCGTTTATTTTTACAACAGTCGCGATGATAGAGGAAACTTTTGCAAAGTGGGTCATTTGGACACATTAGAGAGCATGAGCATGATTAATTTGGTCTCATGACATAGTAGGAAGACTGACAGGGAGACAATGAAAAATTACTGTGTAACAGACAACTTCCAGATAGAGCTAAATGGTACACCCAAAAGAAGTTGTCACATTCATAACTTTGGAAAAGCTTATCCCACATGTCTTTTGTTGTATTCAACTGCATTACTTTCACAAACTCAGTCTCGACCAAACTTCCCAAGATGGCATTCACAAATTTTGCTTTTATTTCATACCATTTCTTCCCTGCAGTATCTGTGGGAATGGTGGTTGGATATTGGTATCCATTTTCAACAATTTCCCATACATCAACTCCCAATGATTGTAAGTATGCTCTCTTCCTGACTTTCCAAAAGATAAAGTTAGTTCCATTAAATGAAGGTGGTCTGATAGAAAATAATCCTTATTGACTACTCATCTTAACAGATAACCTAAAAACGATCAGGCTTCTTCTAAAAGACCGACGTTGATATCAATCCTTGGGAAAAATATTGAGGGGGGTGAATTATCATTTGAAAACTTACTAAAACATTTCCTATTCATATTTTTGTATGAAACTTTAATTTAGTGAACTGTAGAAAATCTGTGATAGGTTAACCCAATAATGCAATATAAATTAAAGCAGAATACTATAATCTACTTATACTATTAGTCTGTGGAAGCTTAAAGATCGAGCTGGACAATATAACTAGAAGAAGAAGCATAAATGGCATAATACACATGAAAATACTTTTAGGTAAAGCCTCATCTAAAAACCCCACTCTATTGTATTATCATACATGCTGGAAATACATAAGAATTATACAAAGCCTTAGCTCTCACAGCTAGCCAGCTCTCAGTACAATCCTCACATATTCTCATAGGGAACCTTGGCTTCACTCCAACTTTCCTCTCTACCCTCCAAGATCCTATTTCCTTGCGGTGTTCCTCATGGATGATTTTCCTATTACCAAGTGGAAAACCAAGCCTTCAAAATTGTGTAATCCTCAAGAATGAATCCTTGACTGCATGCATGAGTTTTCTGCATGAGAAAACACATGCAACTGATAGTACACTGTCCTTGAACATTAATCTCAACTAGGCCTTTCTCAGAATAGACATGCATGAGTTTCTGATGGGGGAATCTTCAGTTAACTGGAGTAGCACTAGTTGAGTGCATTAATGCATCAATTGACTGTTAAATCACTATTATTTCCTCAAACAATTTGGAACTAATTTAACTCGACTTAACTCAGTAAATTGAGTTAACTAATTACAACTCAAATATAACTCAATATTATCTCCTTAATTTAAGGGATAACTCTTGCATGACTTCAGAAAGACTTCTAACTTGAATTTTTCCATCTAAATAATTTAAAATAAATAAATTAATTATTTTCAAGTAGTTGTTAAGACTAAATTCGATTTTAATTCACAATTTAATTCAAGGACAAATTAAATTGGAATATTGTTGTTGCCATATTTCAACACTACCTCTCAACAAAAAAGGGATTATCTGCCACCCCGATCCCGTCTCTATGGAACTTGAATTTACACTTTGACAATGCCTTTATCAAAATGTCAGCATCTTACTCCTCTGTCTAAATATATTGTAGTAACATGATCCTCCAAGCTACACAATCTCTGAGATGATGACACTGAATGTCGATGTGCTTGGACCTATCATGAAATACTGGGTTCTCAGAGAGTTTGATACAACTCTGGTTATCACAATAGATCATAGTTGGACCCATCCTCTGATTAAACAAACCAACTAGGATTTTCTGCATCTAGATGGCCTCACATGCTACTTGACTTGGAGCCATGTATTCTTCCTCTGCCAAGCTAAGTGCAATCGACCTTTATTTCCTGTTGTACCAAGAAAATTTTGCAGACCCAAGGTTGAAAGTCGCTCCTGATGTGCTCTTCTGATCTGATGGACTCCCTACCCAATTAGCATCAGCGAAGCCCTGTAGCTTCACTCCCTCTGTCCATCTACACCATAATCCACACTAAGATGTCCCTTTGAGGTATCTAAGTACATGCTTTTTTGCATTCCAAAACATCTTGGTAGGCTGAACCATCGCTTGACTCAGTTGGTTCACCGCATAGCACAAATCTGGTCATGTGTTCACTAAGTACATCAGTGAACCCACAAGTTGCCTGTACAACATAGCCTTTACCACTTCTATTGAAGTAGCAACCTCCTTCCTCTAGTTACCTACTAGAGGAGTCTGCATGGACTTGCACTTCTCCATGTGGAATCTCTTGAGTATCTCATTGGAATACTTGCCCCAAGACACAAACAACTCCCTATCCTTCTGCCACACTTCCATGCCAAGGAAGTAATGCATGAGACCCATGTATTTCATCTTGAATTCTCTTGCAAGATCCTCCTTGCAAGACATGATCAACTGATCATCACCATTGAATATGAGATCATCAACACAAAGTACAATGATCAACAACTTACCTTTCACTACAATGTGGTACATGTTCGCATCTACTTCACCCTTTGTGAAGCCTAACCTGGAAAAGTAGCTATCTATGCTAGTGCACCAAGCACTAGGTGCTTGCTTCAACCCATACAATGCTCTCTTGGGTTGGCATAGATGTGACTCACGATTGAAGGTCTGAAAACCTTCTGCCTTCTCTATGTACACCTCTTCCTCAATTTGGTCATTGAGGAATGCAGTCTTCACATCCATCTGATGGATGTTCCAACCCATCTGTGCTATTAGTGCCAAAATATATCTGATAGATGAGTACCTTGTGACAAGAGAAAAAGTCTCATCATAGTCAATTCCCTTGACCTATGAAAAGCCATGGGCAACAAATCTTGCCTTATGCTTCTCCACACTACCATCAGCAGTTTACTTTACCTTGTAAAGCCAATGGGAACTCACAACTTGTAGATTTTAACCCCATAAATAAATTACCTACATACAAATTCTAAATCACAGGAAAAATAAAATGCGAGAGCATAACACATAAAACACATATACACAAAGATTTCCCAATGGATCCCAAAACCGGGACTACCTGCTTGATTTTTCATTATATTGCTTTCAATGTTACAATACATATTTATACACGCCAAAGCATCAAATACCATGCACCAAAAACCATCGCGTCCAATCCCATGGACCAAAAAACCATCACATCCAATACCATGGATCGAAAACCATTGCGTCCAAAAAGCATGTGCGGAAATCATGCACAAAACCATAGGTGGGTCCACCCAACCTAACATAGGGTCCAAAACCAAAATTTTCTGGGGCACTACCCTGGACCCCATAAAGTGGGGTTACGGGTATGCCTCAAACCCCCTGTTAACTATGTGGAAATAATATAACACAACCCAACACAACTGACTTGTTCTCCAGTCTTAGAACCATATCCCAAATAGTGTTACGAACTATGGAGCCATACTCCTCCACCATAGCATCAACCCAAATTGGATGCTGCACTACTTCCTCAAAGGAAGATGGCTCGATCTCAACACATTCCCCAGCAAGGGCCATGTATCCAATGTACCTCTCAGGTGACCTCCTATGTCTGCACTGAGAAGATGGTGCTCCCACATTCTCTATCGCATCCTCCAACAATCTGTTAGCTTCTCCTGTTCGCTTTTGTCAATCTCTGGAAGACTCCACTTGAGTGGATGTCTCCACTCCTGGATCCTCTACATGTAGCTACTTTGCATCAATCTGAGGCACCTCCTCCTTAGGAACTAATAGTTCCTCCACATCCTATAGTTGGAGCTCCCTCTCAAGGGAAACTTGCATGGCCTTCTCCTCATCAAACTTGAGATCTCTATGAACCATTGTCCTCCGATTGGTAGGCAAGTACACCTGATAGTTGTGAGGTGTATCACTGTACCACAAAAATATCCCTAGCTCTGCTGTCAGCTCAAGCTTCTTTCATGCATCCTTTGTCACATGGCAATATACCAATGAGCATAAGATCCTGCAGTGACCCACATTTGGTCTCGTACCGGAGAAAGCTTCCTCTGGTGTCTTCATCCCAAGTATGCAACGCGAGCTTCTATTCTGCAAATAGACTGTTGTGTTGCATGCCTTAGCCCACAAGTGAAGTGGTAGGCCTTGGTCATGCAGCATTTCCCATGCTACCCCTACAATAGTTCTTTTCTTCCTCTTGGCCACCCGATTCTACTATCAATTATGAGGTTTTGTCAACTCTAATTTAATTCCATCCGCTACACAGAAGTCCTTAAACTCTTAAGAGACATATTCTCCACCATTGTCGCTTCTCAAGGCCTTGATCTTCCTCCTCGACTCTTTCTCGACCAAAGATTTGAACTCACAAAACTTTGAGAAGGTTCGGTGCTTCTTCTGCATGAAATATATCCATCATTTACGAGAATAGTCATCGATGAAAATCACATAATACCTTTGCTTTGCTATGGATGTTGACGATAATGGTACACACAAATCAATATGAACTCGCTCTAAGATAGCCTCTGCTCGACTGTCTCGATAATGAAAGGAAGATTTGGTGTACTTTCCTAAGGTACAAACTTTGCATGTGTCAACTGTCTCAAGTTTACCTTTGGGAAGTCCTGTAGATATCTGTTGCATTATAATCAAAGCCCCATGATGCAAATGGCCCAACTTCCTGTTCCATAACTCGCCAATGCATTGGCTTTGCACCATTTTTTCTTTCGCACTCAATGTTACACAATCATCTACCTCTAGTTTTAGAGATTCTTCACATGAATCCTTATCCTCTTAGTTTGACCCATGGCTATGTGTCTTAGGAACACCTTTCTATTACTAAGGAAAACATCATAGCCTTTGTCCTCCTACATCGCGATCGATACCAATTTCTTCTTCAGTCTAGGCACATACATCACATTTGTTAAGGTGAGAGGAGCTCTATGCTTCCTCTAAAAAGAAATTGTGCCCACTCATGAAACACTATACTTATTATAGGCATTTTTGGGCACTTCAACCCCAATCATAAATGTCCATAAAGTGAGGGCTCGTAAGTCCCTAAAAGTGTTGTTTCACTGCCTAAAGGAACAAGGTCAGCTGTTTACATAATCTCCTAGAAGTTCTCCACTAATACCCAATGCAGAGGGTGCGATGCATATAACCTTCCCAGTGTAAAGGGTGTGATGCATACTAAATGGCCCCTTTGTAGGGTGCTATGGTCGGGAATGGACAAATGGCAGGGACAAATTGCGAGGTGGAAGATCATGGAATCTTCCAAAATCTTCCCCTTTGACACTTGCCTCTCTGTTTTCGACCAGGGATGAGTAAGAGATCATCATTCTCCAAGTGGAATAAGGAACTACTAGAGAGAGGAAACTAATTAAGACCCCAGAAGATGACTCACCTACCTACAATCATCCATATATGGATCCCTCATCACAGAGATCCAGAGGCTGGAATCTTGTATCTTGTAGAGAAGTGCTGTTGGTTTTCTGGTGTAACTTCATAGTGTTGGGTGATCTAAGCTTTACTTGAGGTGAAGAAGGTCTTTCTTGCTGGAGGATGATGTTGGGTCAGAACATATGGTTGTAATCCTCTTGCTACTTTTTCTCTTAATAAGCCTATTCAAGTTTTTCGTCCATATTCTTGTATGTTTTCTTATATATGAATTTGTATGATTAACACATATCTGGTCCTGTGTTATTTATGAATATAGATCTCTGTTCTTCGATAGTAGTATGTTTCTTTGATTCCATAAGTGCTCTTTGAAGCTGGGCAGACGAAGAAGAAGCGGAAAAGGTCTATTAGGAAAGAGAGGAATCAAACAAGGAAACCAAGCACAAGACTAAGGTTGGTCCCCTTTGTTCCACTCTTATCTATTTTCATAAAGGAAAGAGAATGTAGACTTTACTTGTTTGTTTCTAAGATAGCTGCCAGTCTTAGTGGGAATAGAAGCTCCGAGTGGACACTATTCCCGGTAACAAAATGGCGACTCCGTTGGGGAGCGAATAGATTGTTTGTTAGTCTATCTTTGTTTATTTTATAAACTTACAGACGGAACCTGAAGTCAAGCCAGCTAGCCTTCGAACTGCATTTTTTATACAAATGCAAAGTAGATCAATGCTGCTTCAGTCTATCTCCAAGTTTTGTTTATGAATTAAACAATCGATCTACAAACAGTCTAATTGCCCTAAGTGGTTGTTCTAGTAACCTCTTTAGATCACCCCTGTGTTTTACATATACTGAACATTACTTACTCGGCCTAAATCCCTGAAATGAATTGAAAATTGTGAGTGAAAACTTGTTTAAAGTCTTGCACTGGTGCCATCACACCCTGCCTTCAAGGCAGACTATATGCATCACACTTCCCGAGTGTAGTAGGTGTGATGCATACTGGTTTCACTGTGTAACAGGTGCGATGGTCAGGGACGGTTAACTTTACCTTCAGACTTCGGTTTTTTCTCACTGTTTTTAGTCCTATTCAGGAGTTTTGATGTCTGTAGTCAGCGTATCTCTGTGAAAACCCCCTTCTCTTGCATTATTTTGCCTCCTTAGTGCAAAGAACTGTAAGTGTTTTTATGTATTGTGCGCCATTTTCAGTTCTCTTTTGCAAAAAAGTAGCATAGTCGAACTGTCGTTTCTGGATCTGAAAGTGTCGTAGCTATCGTTTTTAGTTTTAGAAGACAATCCTATTGTTCTTGATAGTCGATTATACAATTACTATTGCATATGATTTGAATTAGTAGTTTTTAAAGTGTTGAAAAGCAATTTTCATTTCTAAATCGCAAAGTGTGTCTCCTACCTTCACTTCATTTTGAAAATAAATTTGTTGAGTACTATTGCTTTAAAAGTAATTCAGATTTGCACATAGATTTCTTATCATCATTCATACATTAAGAAGGATGAAAACAAATACATGCATGTGCATTTTCATTTTGAATGATTGGTTTGATTTAGGACAGTGCATTTAGCGTGTGCTTTGTTCTCTTTGCAGAAAGATTCTTAACTTTCTTTCCTTAGTAGCTAGGATTTTCATTCCCAAAAGAAGATTAAACGTTTGTTTATCATCTTTGACTGCATTTTAGGAATTGTATACACATCACATGGTGAAACTGAAAGGCAAATTGTTAAGCAAGATCAACTTAAAATAAATTTAATGAATCTAACAACGCTTTGGAACCTAACGCACAACATCTAGAGGTCTAGGCTAGAGACGTATTCCGGCATCGTAAAACTTGGTAGTTGTTGTTTTTAATGTTGGTTGGGTGATTCCTCCACTCTAAGACGGCAAGTGCTAGTACGGACTTGTCCTCCCACGTACCGTCGAGTATATATTGGGAGACCACAATAGGCTGCATCCTTTATCCTTAGGAAGTTGTGTCTGCCACCCTATCGATCGCAATGCACTATACACAACATTCGGGAAGATTGACAGCCATACTGTAAAAAGTATTCTGCAGTTTTGCAATTGGTTTGGTAAGCCCCTCTGCCTGGATCTCCAGAGAATTCCATTTTGCTCCTTTTTAGACTCGTTTAAGGAAAAGGTCCTCTGAGCACTTGTCACTTTAGGCTCAATAAAAATCGAAGGCGACTAGAGTAATCTTTTGTTTTTTCTCGACTCCTTAAAATTGAAAAAAAAGTTGTGTCAAAGCGTCTAAAATTTATTTTAAGCGGAATAACATCACAAATTCCCCCGTTGATCTTTAGGTTGAGAAAATGGAGTCTACCAACAAAGGATTTCCTCTTGGAGGAAATCATAGTCCCTTCTCCTCTTGGGGAGATGTTGGTGCACCCCACATGGCCACTTTGTCACTTACAGGGTTGACAATTGGTTTGCCTGTCTGGCTCTTCTCTACCTCTGTCGTTCAGAATCCCGTAATTCCTGAATAGTCAAGTCAACAATTAGATGATACTAGAGTTTCCCACCAACCTTCTACTTCATCTGATTCTCACTCTCCTCCTTCCTCTTCGCTTGATAATGTTGGTAAAGCTAAAAATCAAGTAACCGAGAAGAAGAAGAAGAAGCAGAAAGAGAAAAAGGAACCAAAATCGAAAGGGGGCAACCAAGCGTCATCTAGCAAAAATCCTCACACCGCACTGTCTAAACCTAAATCTCCTTGTGTCATGTGCAATGGATACCACTATCACCGAGATTTTCCCTGCATCCCTCGGATCTTAAGGGACTGGTCTCCTCATTTGCACAATCCGGTGGCATCAACCTCTGACGATCATGTTGAATGCACACCATCAACCAGTGAAAGTGAAGTGCATGGACAGAAAAGGAATCCCAGATTTCCTTGTAAATTGTGTGAAGGAAATCACGTCGTCCACCATTGTCCCTTCCTTGATGAAGCTAAAAGAGTTTTGGATGACCATTCTGCTTCACCGCTACGGCTTCCTCCAAGATATAAAAAACTCTTGCCAAGTCCTCCACTGGTTGAAAATCCGGCTAGCCCGCCAATGTGGTCGGCCAAAGTGTCTATCATCGAAAATGAACCCTCTGAACCCATACTAGATGAAAGTCAAAAGGTCGAGGCGGCAGTTGACCCGGTGTTGCCTTTAGAGTGTTCATGTTCAAATGATACCGTCACTGAAGAGAAAGAGAACGACACCATTCAAATTCTTTTCGTAAACACAGACTTTGATGAACTTGGGGGTAGTCTACCCATTCCTTTATTGCAGGAAGGAAGTTCATCAGATTCATATCCGGTCGTCTATTCGGTCTCACCTCTAAGTAACCTAGTCGTTTCCTTCGACTGAAATCTACTAGGCAGCCGCCCTTTACCACCTAGTGTACGATTCTGAATCATTGTACAAGCTTACAAAATGGTCATGGCTGGTACCATCATTGATGAAGGGGCTTCTGTGAGTATCCTTTCCTCACCTGCTTGGAAAGTGCTTGGTTCGCCATCACTTTTGCCTGAAATGAGAAATCTGACAGGCTTTGACAAAGGAACGAGTCGACCATTAGGGATCCTTCCAAATGTGCCCATTACTTTGAGAAGGAAAACTGTTCACATGAATGTGATGGTAGTTCAAGGACCCTTGGATTATAATATACTCCTTGGACGTGACTATATTTATTGCATGGGAGCCGTCATCTCCTCATTCTTTAGAGTAAGGTGTTTTCGACACGAAGGCAGAATGGTCAAGCTCGTGGACCAAATGTCATTCCCCAGTTCACACATTGTAAATAGTCAAATGTCATCCCTAAATGGTCTCTTCATGTAAGGAATGTCTCATCGGTCCCCAGTCCATCCACCTGATGAGCGCGAGTGATTGAGGAGGATGTGACTGAAACCCAGGGGGTATGCACCTTGGTTTGTTTCGACAGGAAAACCTTGGGTATAGAGTAGGTTTTCGCGGAGGATATATCACTAGTCTAACAAACCCGTCCTTACAGGAAAATGGGATTAGGCTTGAATAAGATACCTTTGTTAAGGTTATGCTGAGTGGCATGTGGTTGCACGACTCCCCTTTGTCTATTTTGGTAGGCATGGCTAAGGAAGCTGTCTATCTGCTACGCAGACAAAACTTTCGTGGTAACCTAGAAAAGTTTCACTATACCTGGGGGCATGCAAACCTTTCCACATGCAAGCGAAGAGCGGCTATTTATTTTTTAAATTTGCAGGACCTCTAACCCTTTAAACCCGTAAGGCTAGTCATTTCCTAACTTGCATAAAGAAAGGATTTGGGGCAAAGATTTAAAGATGTAAGCCCCTACAAAATAGAATCTTGAATCAAACATTCTTATCATATGACTGGCGAGCAATGTTACCACGGGGTTCAAGCTCGTTAAAAAATAAACCCCCCATGAGCAGTTTTAGCACATAGTTCAAGCTCGTTAAAAAATAAACATAAGTCATGAGTAAATGTTTCCCCCAACGTTTAAGCTCATTAAAAAATGAACTGGTAAATAACCATTGTGAATGCCTTATCGCCAGCTATTTAGCCTTGGTCGTGTTCTCATCATCACCTCCACTCTGTTTTTAGCCGATCATTCACCCCCATATGATTGTTTACCCCTTCGAGTAACATCTGTGAAGAGTGATTCTATTAGCCATCCTTGTGACACTGTCGTGATTGGAGAATTCCAAACCTTACCTGGAATCAGGTGCTACCTGAAACATCACGCGCTCCTCGAAAACAAGTCTCCTTTAAGCTCTTTTCAACTGACTCATAAAATATGAAAAGATTGCCGAGTGATTGGCCTCTCCGGCTTGCTAAAGTCATCGGAAGTGTTATCCCTCTTCTAGATTTTATTCTTTTTGGACCTGAGGGATTATTACACAAAAATATCGAGCGCTTGTATTGTTCGGCTCGTTAAAACTATCGAAAACTCATCCCTTTTGTATTATTTTACACTTTTTTGGACTTAAGGGATTGCATGACGAAAACGAATCGTGGGAGTCTCCTTTCCATTCCTTTCAGACTCTCTAAAATTGAAGGACCAAGTTATATTTGTCGTTAAACTCGTTAAAACCAAATAGTGACAAACTCGTCCACATGGACAAGAACAAGTTTCACTATCGCTAGGCTCGCTAAAATATAGCAACAGGTTCACCCGAAGGGTGGATTATAGAACAAGCATAGTTATCCTCCTCAAGCTTGACAAAAATAAAGAGGTACTGGTCAGCAATGACTGAGGAAAATTGGGAGGAAAACTTGAAAAAGATTTATTGGTAGCAAGTCGCTCTTGAACATGACACTTTCCTTCTCCATCCATGCCAGGTTGGGTTGTTCCATTCACTGGTCATCACCATTGGTTCGTCACACCATCCATCTTTGGGGTTAATGCTACCAATCCATTGTCAGTGTCGCCGATATGTTCAAGAGAATTCATTCAAACAATTCACCTGTGTCTCTCCCACTGCAATATATTCATGCTCCATTCCTTCATGGCCGTCACCCTGAACCCTGTATCGTCAGATTGTTTTCACCTCCAAAATCATTTGCTTCGTTCCATGTCGTTGATGTGGGATTCATTAAGGCCGCTCCTGCGACGGGTGCTGTTGTCGACATCAGCTCATTATCCAAGAAGTTGACTTGGAACCAACCCTTTAAGTACTTTGAACTTGCATGCCTCAATGGAAAGTTTCTCACTTTTTGGGACAAGTTTACCGTCATGATCGTCGACGAGAGATTTACTTTGGTGTTCGACGCCAAGTCCTTTTCAACCACATGAATTGTACTTTAGTACCTGAGGGTCTTGTCATTATTGGTGATTCCTCTCGCGCCTATTAATAGCTTACATCATTGGCTGGTAATCAGGCGATGTCTTTCCATGTTCGACTCCAGAACATTTTTCACATGGATCAACTTGTACTCTGAGTGAAGATTGAATGAGTTTTTAAGACCCCGAATCTAGTTTCATCCATCCAGGCTGTGATATATTTAGGAATATAAAGACCTCAAGTGTACATCATTGCCGAATAGATGATCATTCAAATCAAAGGATGATGAGTCCATATCATCAGTCTATCACACAGATGATTATCTGTCCTATGTACATGAAAATAAATTTGTAAAGCTGAGCATGGGAATGCTCGCCTCAGCTAGATCATGAAAAAATGTTGTCAAAATAATTTATTGTATTGTATCTTATTATAGTTCTCCTCCCAGCCCGAAAAAACTTCGGATCCTCATAGTAAAGCATTTCACCCAACATCAAACAGATTAATGACCTCATGCTTTAGGGGGCAACTATTATAGACATTTTTGGGCACTTCAACCCTAATCATAAATGTCCATAAACTGAGGGTTCCTAAGTCCCTAAAAGTGTTTCTTCACTGCCTAAAGGATCAAGGTCAGCTGATTACATCATCTCCCAGAAGTTCTCCACTGAAAACTGCTCATAAATGGTCAAAACTGGACCATAGTGAAAGCCCAGTGCAAAGGGTGCGATGCATATCACCTTCCCAGTGTGCAAGATGCGATGCATACTGAATTTCTCCTTTGTAGGGTGCGATGGTTGGGAATGGACAAATGGTACAGACAAAATGTGAGGTGGAAGATCATGGAATCTTCCAAAAGCTTCCCCTCTCACACTTTCCTCTCTGTTTTTGACCAGGGATGAGTAAGAGATCATCATTCTCCAAGTGGAAGCAGGAACTATCAGAGAGAGGAAACTAATCAAGATATGAGAAGATGACTCACCTCCCTATAATCATCTACATATGGATCCCTCATCACAGAGATCCGGAGGCTGGAATTTGTTTCTTATAGAGAAGTACTGTTGGTTTTCTGGTGTACATTCATAGTGTTGGGTGATCTAAGCTTTGCTTGAGGTGGAGAAGGGCTTTCTAGCTGGAGAATGATGCTGGGTCAGAACATATGGTTGTAATCCTCTTGCTACTTTTCATCTTAATAAAGATATTATAGTTTTCCTCCATATTATTGTGTACTTGTTTATATATGCATTTGTATGGTTAACACACATTTGGTCCTGTGTTATTTATGAATATAGATCTTTGTTCTTCGATAGTAGTATGTTGCTATGATTCCACAGGTGCTCTTTGAAGCTGGGCAGACAAAGCAGAAGTGGAAAAGCTCTATCAGGAAGGAGAGGAAATCAAGCGCAAGACTAAGGTTGGTCTCCTTGGTCCCCCTCTTGTCTATTTTCATAAAGGAAAAAAAAAGTAGAATTTACTTGTTTGTTTCTAAGATAGCCACCCATCTTAGTGGGAATAGCAACATCCGAGTGGACACTATTCCTGGTAACAACGATTGGGCCAGATCCTCCACTATATTATAATGTTGTGCTGCTCTGTCACGAGGATTAAACATCGATTTGTGTACTACTCCCTTTGGCGGTTTTATCATTAATTAATGGGTGATGGGTGGCACAACTTGCGTTGAAGTTGTTGTTGAACTACTAGGTTAATCATTATCCTTGTTGTTTGATATCTATGGATTCCCGTAATCTTTATTCCTTGTCTATATCAAAGAATCATTCAGCTGCTTTGAAATAGACAACATTAGCACTTGGGACGGGGAAGCATTGTCACTAGCAACCAGATTTGTTCCTAGGTTTGGAAACGGATCGATCAATACTGCCAAGTTTTTTGAACTCTTGAAGAATTTTCTAAGATTAGCTTTATATGGACACTCTCTCGTCCAATGATCCTCATCACATATAAAGCATGGATGATTTGGTTTCCTATCTCTAGAAGGGTTTGCAGAATATTTTTCAGGAGACGACTCCTCCTGTTTCTTCTTCTTCCCTTTCTTTTTCTTCTTGCTTCCTAGTTGCTTGGTTTCTTTTCCTTTGTCAGTTGATACGGCATTTACTTCTGAGGTGACAAGTTCTTCATTTGCATTTTGACTTGAAACCGTACGGGCCTTCTTTCACGTAGCCTTTTTGGTTTTCGTGCTAGTCGTACCTATCACACCATCCCTGGCATGAGAGTCTTTGTTTGATTTAGGAGGGTGAGGAATGGAAAATTCTGGTCTAGGAGCATCAGGGATATTATCGTAGAGCGTGCCAGACTGAGTATAGATCAAGTCTAGATATTGTGCACGAGCAATAACTTGCTCTTCAGTGACGACTCCTCCACTTGCCACATCTTCTGTAATAGAAGGTAACAATTACTTAATAAACCATTCAGCCAACAACTGATCAGGAACATATGTTTTTACCATTCTACAATGATGTCTCCACTCATGAATATGATCTGATATGTGAGTAGCCATTGTTCGTTTGAAATTGGTAAGAATCTCTCTTCCCATTTTGTACCTTATAGGTAACTAAAAATGGGTTAAAAAGGTTGTGGCTAGGGTTCTGAAGTTATCAAATGAAGCTCTAGGCAATTCGATATACCATTTTGCTGCCAGACCAGTTAACATTCGCTGAAAAAGGCGAAGACTGATCGAATCATTGTTGAGAGTGTTCGATGAACACCACAGATGAAAGGTCATCACATGATTCGACGGGTCTTCACCCAGATTTCCATTAAATTTAGGAATATCTGATGGAAGTTTATGTGGAATCGCCGGCCACCAAGGGGCGTAAGCAATTGGATCGTTCATTAGTCGATTTAGATCTGGTAACTCTAAAGTTGCCACGAAAGGCAACTGTTGATTTACGTTCGGTGAAGCATACCCAGGATAAGATGGAATTGCCTGAGAAGTTGGTCTTTGCATACCAGCATAATACATTTTATGCTGGTAACTTTGATAAGGTTAATGGGCATGACCATTATGATATGGTTGATGTTGATCGTGTTGAATATACGGCTGCCCATTACTTGTAAAGACTTGTTGCTCAGAACCTTGGTAAGTTTGTTAGAATTGCGGTTGTTGGTATTGAACCAACCATGGTTGCGAAGCCATGAGCTATTGCCCAATACTAACTGTTTGACCAAGATGGGGGGTAATGGTCCCCGTTTGAACCTAGGTCATTCCGCTAGTCGGTAATTGTCGTTGTGTCACAAGGATAAGAGGTTGTTGTATTACAACCTGAGAAACTTGATGTTTTCATACAATAGGAACGCTTGTACTTGTGACACCATCACGATAGCCGGTTTAGTGGGGATATTTGACACAGGTAAACTTTGTTGCATCGAGTATACAACTCTTGGTTGTTGAGGCAATATTGGCACCCAACTGCTAGATGTAATTCTAGCATACCCTGAATTCTATTGTGAACTCTCGTATGGTTGTTCTCTCGGAGGAGACAATGAAAGGGTATATTTCCCTCCATATGGCGGTAACACAGTGCTCAAAGGAATGGTTTTCCTTTAGGGACCGGATTGCCCGAATTGACACTGGGAAGGATCAATTTGTTGAGACTCAACATAAGAGATTCTAGATATTATTTTGGACGAACAAACGGGAAAAGTCCATACTATCGAAATAGCCCCTGGATGGACTCCATCCAGTGATTGAGAGCTAGTTGGGACATATGGTACGCCAGCGAACATTGTCGGAGTAGCAGTAGGAAGTTCTGCCGCTTCTTTGTTGGATGACATAGTCCTAGATGTCGATGGTTATTCAGACATATTTAGTCTATCCAAAAGATTCCTCAGTGATTCTTTAGGAACTTTCGATTACGGGAGACTAACTTCTGATGAAGAAGGATATAGGGTGATCCTAGCTCCAAATTGCAATGGAGCGTTAGATGGAGGATCCTCCACTATCTCTTCTATGGAAATCAATCCAAGTGGAAGAGGTAGACTGTCAGGTCCGTAAAATATTTCTGGTGCCAAAGAAGGTATAAGTTCTGTAGCTACTGATATTTGGGGAGTAACACCTTCTGAATCAACTGTAGATGGAGCCAGTTCGGGAATAGAAGTGTTTACTAGGACACTAGGATCAGTTGTAATGTCCTCTTGTGGCTGCAGAATTTCTTCTGTAGAGGCAGGGATACCAGAAATGTTCGGAGTAACCGGAGTCTCTGAGGATGTCGGAATATTTGCTCCAACCAAACCAGGGGACTTTGATTCGGTCAAACGCGTTCGCTTTGTCCGAAATAATTTCGTTTCCAGAGTTGACGATGGTTGACTCGTAAGCCTCCACGAATGACGGGGTTTTGATTGACTTTCTTCCATGATTGCGGATTACTTGATCAACTCAAAATAAAAAAAGGGAAAATGATTCAGAATTAAATCAATTTTAGACCCTTTGACACAACTTGTTTTTTCAATTTTTAAGATTCGAGAAAAAACAAAAGATGACTCTAGTCGCCTTCGATTTTTAATGAGCCTGAAGTGACAAGTGCTCAGATGGACCTTTTCATTTAAGGAGTCTGAAAAGGAACGAAAGAGACTACTCTAGAAATCTAGATAGAGGGATTAACAAACCAATCGCAAATTGCAGAATACTTTTTACGGTACGACAGTCAATCTTCCCAAATGCTGTGTTCAGTGCATTGCGATCGATAGGGCGGTAGACACAGCTTCCTAAGGATAAAGGATATAGCCTATTGTGGTCTCCCAATATATACTCGACGGTACGTGGGAGAAAAATTCCATATTGGAACTTCTCGTCTCAAAGAGGAGGAATCACGCAACCAAAAATGAAAGCGATAGTTACCAGGCTTTACGACGACGAAATACGTCTCTAGCCTAGACTTCTAAATGTTGTGTGTTAGGTTCCAAAGCATTTTTATTTTCATTGAATTTATTTTACAGTTGATCTTGCTTAAGAAATCTTCCTTTCAGGTTCACCGCGTGATGTAGATATATAATTCCTAAAATGCAATCTAAGATGATAAACAATTGTTTAATCTTCTTTTTGCAATGAAAATCCTAGCTACTAAGGAAGAGAAATGAGATTCTTTCAACATAGAGCACAGAGCACACACTAGATGCACTGTCCTAAATCAAACCAACAAGTAGTCTAAATGCAAATGCACATGCATGTATTTGTTTTTACCCTTCTTAATATGTGAATGACAAGAAGAATGCCAAGTACAAATCTGAATTATCTTTTGAAAGCGACAGTACTAACAATTTTTCTTCAAAATACGAAAGGAAGATAACAACAACACTTTGCGATTTTGAATTGAAAACTGCTTTCGACACTTGAAAAACCACTAATTCAAATCAAATACCAGAGTAATAGTATAATAGATGGTCAAGGACAATAGGATTCGTTTCTACGACTGAAAATGACACTTGCGACACTTCCAAAATCAAGAAACGACAGTTCGATTACGCTACTTCTTTGTAAAAGATAACTAAAAATGGTGCACAATACACAAGAACATTTACAGTTCTTTGCACAATGGAGGCGGAATTATGGAAAAGAAGGGGGTTTCCACAGAGCTGTACTGATCACAGACAGTAAAACTCCTGAATAGAGCTGAAGAGAGTGAACAAACAACCAAAATCTTGAAGCAGAAATAGGTCTTGTCTGATCAGCACACATATTACACAGGGAATGTGTGATGCAGTGCATCTACTTCACACGAGAGATGTGATGCATCCAGATTCCCAAGAAGAGAAGGTGCGATGGTCAAGGGATGAGACTTCAACTTGGTTTTTTGTCACAGTTTGCAGCTCAGTTCAGGGATTTAGGCCGAGCAAGTGATGTTTAGTAAATGTAAATCACAGAAGTTGATCTAATGAGGTTACTAGAGCCACCACTAGAGCAATTAGAATGTTTGCAAATTTATTGTTCAGTTTATAAACAAAACCCGGAGATATACTCAAGCAACATTGATCTACTTTGTACTTGCATAGCAAATTCAGTTCAAAGGCTAGTTGGCTTGACTTCAGGCTCTATTTGTAAGTTTATAAAACAAACAAATATAGACAAGCAAACAAGCTATTCACTCCCCAGCAGAGTCACCATTTTGTTATCGGGAAATCTAGTGTCCACTCAGAGCTGCTAGTCCCACTAAGATGGGTAGCTATCTTAGAAAAAAACAAAGTAAAAGTACTTTGACTTTCCTTTATGAGAAGTAGATAAGAGGGGAATAAAGGAGACCAACCTCTGTCTTGCACTTGGTTCCTTTCTTAGTTCCTCTCCCTTCTGACAGATTTTTTTTGCTCCTTCTTTTTTTACCCAGCTTCATAGAGTACTTGTGGAATCAAGGCAACATAATACTATTGAATAACAGAGATCTACAATCGTAAACAATATAGGACCAAATATATATTGACCACACAAATGCATATATCATCAAACATACACAAATGTGGAGGAAAACTTGAATAGATTTATTAATATCAAGAATAGCCAAGAGGATTACAACCCATGGTTCTGACCCAGCGTCATCCTCCAAGATGAAAGCCCTTCTTCACCTCATGAAAAGCTTAGATCACCTAACTCTATGATATTGCACCAGGAAACCAACAACACTTCCTTACAAGATATAATATTCCAGCCTCTGGATCTCTGTGATTAGGGATCCATATATAGATGATTGTAGCAGGGCGATTCAGCTTCTAGGATTTTGATTAGTGTCCTCTATCTAATAGTTCTTGATTCCAGTTGGATATTGATGATCTCTTACTCATCCCTAGGTGAATTCAGAGAGGCAAGTGTCACAGGAGAAGTTTCTGGAAGATTCCATGATCATCCACCTTGCAAACTGTCTTTGCCATTTGTCTACTCTCACCCATTTCACCCTACAGAAGGTCTTTCTAGTATGCATCACAATTTTTACACTGAGCAGGAGATATGCATCACACTCCCTACACTGGGCAGTCTGTATGGTCCAGTTTTGACCAGTTCTAAATAGTTGTATGTGGAGAAATTCTGGGAGATGATGTAATGAGCTGACCTTGTTCCTTTAGGGTGTGAAGCAACACTTTTAAGGACTTAGAAGCCCTTGGTTTATGGAAATCTATGATTGGGGTTGAATTTCCCAAAAATGTCTACAACAATTGCCTCATCAACATATTCACTAGTGTTAAATCCCATAACTAAAGATATCATATCCATTATAAGACTTCCCATATCTGTGAAGAAGGTCTGTCCATAAGGGGGTGGGCCTTTGAGCTGATGTTTTTCTAACATGAAGGTTCAACGGAGGCGAATAAGTTCTGATTGTGATAGTCCAGTGGATTTCTCAAGTAAATATCCGACTGAAAGGAGAGTGAGAGCTTCAACAGGGGAAAACTGCAACATTTCATTAATGGATGTAGCTGTTATGGAGAATAGGATTATTTGACTTGTTGGGTTGTGTTATATTCTTCCACATAGTTAATAGGGAGTTTGAGGGGTACCCGTAACCCCACTTTATGGGGTCCGGGTAGTGCCCCGGAAAATTTTGGTTTTGGACCCTATGTTAGGTTGGGCGAACCCACCTATGGTTTTGTGCATGATTTTCACACATGTTTTTTGGACGCGATGGTTTTCGGTCCATGGTATTGGATTGATGGTTTTTTGGTCAATGGTATTGGACGTGATGGTTTTTCGGTCCATGGTATTGGATGCTTCGGCATGTATAAATATGTATTGTAACATTGAAAGGAACATAATGAAAAATCAAGCTGGTAGTCTCGGTTTTGAGATCCAGTGGCAAATCTCTGTGTATATGTGTTTTATGGGTTATGCTCTCGCATTTTTATTTCCTTGTGATTTAGAATTCGTATGCAGGTAATTTATGTACGGGGTTAAAACCTACACTGCGAGTTTATCAACCAAATAGACCTTAGGCTCTGATACTAGTTGTTGGAATATTATATATATTACGGAGCAATGGAACACATAAAATATTGAAGAAATATAAACAGAGAAAACGCACAAAACAAGAGAGACACAGATATACGTGGTTCACCCAGTTTGGGCTACGTCCACCTCGAACATCCAGTCCTTCCTTTCTATTATCCAGCAAAATGAAGAGACACAACCTACAATAAATCCATTGTAATATCCTCTGTCTTCTCTCACAGTCTCACCTCTCTGTTTCTCGCTCACACAGAATACACATCTATCTCACAGCCTCAAATACAATGCCCTCATACAAAGAGAGGGGTTGCCTTCTATGGCAAAAAACCCTAAACTAAACATAAGTTCTACCGTCAGATCATTCGCCTAATGAACGGCCCAGATTGACTAGAAATTACTATACTTTTACAAGGCAATTTTATAGTTGTTTTTAGCTTCGGGGGCGCTGCCCCCGAAACCCCCCGCCAGGGGGGGGCTCCCAAAGGTCGCAGTCGCCCCCCCCTGGACCCCCCTTGCAGCGAATATTTTACGGGCGGCGTTGTCGCCCCCATTTTGAACTGGGGTCCAATGTGGTGGTACTTTTGAATATAGAAGATAATCAAGCTCCACACCCAATAGAATGATGATTAATTTAATAAGCCCATGATGGCTGATGACAAGATGTGGGTCCTTATCCTTTCTGACCCGACTAGCAACGTTATGCACTAAATAATTTACATAAAATGGTAGATTAACTGTAATTTTCTATCTCAAAATAGCTAATAGTTTAATTTGTCAAGGTTTTACCATGTCCTGACATCCGTCATACGTGATATACCTCTGTACAATGGCTGCCAATTCCTGCCATGTTGCCTTAAAGTTGTAGGGTGACTCCCTTTTCCTTTCCGCACTAATTGTTCGTTCAAGTGTTGAAATACTACGACTACATCTTGTAGAAGAACATGCTTATCTTTCCATCTTGTACCTTCCACTAGAAGTCCAAGACTTTGGCTATAAGTACTTCAGAGACTGTTATTTTTCTTCCTTTTACCATCGTGCACTAATTCTTTAAATTCTACAGAAATTCAAGTGTCATTTCCTCATGAAATACCTGTAATTTGGTCAAGTATTGAAGCCAACCAGCCCGCTAAAGAATTTCACGAGCCTATTCTGATACCCAAAGCACTGTAGGTTCATTGTAGATGGCTTTTCCTCCCATGGTTTATGTTTCATAGTAACTGGTTCACTTACAAGTTTGCATGCACTCTTCTTACAATTTCACAGTTTGGAACAACATTGTAGAATGTTAAAGCTATTGATAGAGCAGTGACGTTGTTTGAGAGTTAATATCAAAGTAAATTATGTTATTTGTCTCATCAGCAGTGTTTGGTGCAGCATCATAATAATTCGCATGCTATCCATAACATAGATTGTCCCCCCTCCAATCAGAAATTAGTTTCATAATTATTACACATGTGCATTCATAATGCAGTCCTTCAACTAGAAAGTAGTTTAATAATCATCACACATGCTATCCATAATGCATACCATCCCCCCTCCAATTAGAAAATGGTGTCCACACCCACCAAGCATGGGAAAAAGGGAGAGGGCATCGGAAAATCATAAATGCAGCCAGACAATCAATCAAAGTGGTGTGAAATACAACAAAAGCAATCAGAGCAATGTAGGTCAAAATATTTGAAATTCTTGTAAAAAGAATAAAACAGAAATTAAATCATTATGTAAATAGATATTTACCTTAGGTGGAAAGGTGACGAATGCATGACTAGTGATAAATGTTAATGATTGTTGGTATCGAGTGATTGGACAATAATGATATAATGCATATAAAGATATAGTTTACCATGCCTACTGGCTAATTTAATTAGAAATTTTATTCAAATGGTAAATTCTCCTTTAGAAAAGAATCAATAGGGGATAATAGGATAGAGAGTATTTGGTAGTGTAACATAGTACTTAAATACCACAAGCAGAGCCACTGCTGCCAGGAGGCATTCATAAACTCGAAAGGGTTGCTTTTTAACCCAAAAATGAGCCAAAATCCTCCTTTTAGTATTTAGATGATTTTCTTTTTCCTTGCTATAAAGATACCACTATGTTGGCATGGTGACCAAATACTCATAGTTCCATTCACTAGGATACAACAAAGTGATCAGGTTAGCTTGTGATGAGACCTCCTGTCCTTCTGATGGTTTTAACTATTAGGAAGGTCATTACCCTGGCGTGGTGGTCATAATGGAATGTCACTCGTTACACCCTTATGATCATGGTAGGTTGGCTCATGATGAGACCCCCTATCCTCTTTAAGAATATGTGTGTTCTATTTTCATAGTTAATATTTTCATATTTTTATTGTAAAGGGAGGGAGGCTCATTTACTCCTTAAGAGTCAAGGATGGCATAAGAAGTAAGAAAAAATGCCAATTAAAGCTATGTATTTATCCCTATAATATCATACCAAAGGGAATTATCCATTGAAGGTGTGAAAGATAAACCAACATGGAATTAATATGGTAAATCATTTTATGTGTCCAAAGAGAAGATATTCAACCTGTCATTATATAAATGAACCTTGTCAGTTTCAGAATAAAGATGACCATCAAAAGGTTTTACAGGTCATAATGGTATTAATATTACTATTTTTCTTTATCTTAGGTACAAATTCCAAATCCAACCAAATAGTTTTCACTCAAAACATGGAAGAGAAAGAAAATGGAAAAAATAATGACCAGCAATGGAACAGCAAAAATAAATCATAGTTATTCATTCTATCGAACAGTGTTTGTTCAATCGATTGAACAACAACTATTCAATTGATTGAACAGCAAACATACAAAAAGAATCGGTGTTTTTTAATTGATTGAACAGCAATCATTCAATCAATTGAACATCAAAACACAAAATCAAAGTTGTTCAATTGATTGAACAACAATCATTCAATCGATTGAACAACAAAACACACAAAAATAAATTGGTGTTGTTCAATTGATTGAACAGTAAAATACACCAAAAAAATTGGTGATGTTCGATTTATTGATCAGCAATCGTTCAATCGATTGAACAACAAAACACACAAAAAGAAATTGGTGTTGTTCAATTGATTTAACAACAATCATTCAATCAATTGAACAGTAAAACACACCCAAAAAAATTGGTTTTGTTCAATCGATTGAACAGAAATCGTTCAATTCATTGAACAGAAAATTATACAAAAAGAAATTGGTGTTGTTCATTTGATTGAACAACAATTGTTCAATCGATTGAATAGAAAAACACACAAAAGATTGGTACTATTCAATTTATTAAACAGCAATTGTTCAATCAATTGAACAACAAAACACTCAGAAAAAAATCAGTGTTA
This sequence comes from Pinus taeda, assembly GCA_000404065.3. Lineage (NCBI taxonomy): Eukaryota > Viridiplantae > Streptophyta > Pinopsida > Pinales > Pinaceae > Pinus > Pinus taeda. The sequence continues at coordinate 53,209 of APFE031525452.1, read as the reverse complement.
TTCAATTGATTGAACAAAAATCGTTCAATTGATTGAACAACAAAACACACAAAAAGAAATTGGTGATATTCAATTGATTAAACAGCAACCATTCAATTGATTGAACAACAAAACACACACAAAAAAATCGGTGATGTTCAATTGATTGAACAGCAAAATACACAAAAAATCAGTGTTGTTCAATTGATTGAGCAGCAATCATTCAATCGATTGAACAACAAAACGCACAAAATGAAATTGGAGTTGTTCAATTGATTGAACAGCAAAACACACAAAAAAATTCATTTTGTTCAATTGATTGAACAACAATCATTCAACCAATTGAACAACAAAACATACAAAAAGAAAAATTGGAGTTGTTCAATTAATTGAACAACAGTTATTCAATGGATTGAATAGCAATTATTAAACACACCCAAAAACAATATAAATCCTCGTCTTTACATGGTGATGCCTAACTAAATTGCAACCAATCGTAAAAGAATATATACATTATTTACAGCTGAAGAAAGATGCATTTTTTATGAAAGTAAAGTTCTCAAGTCATCACTCCCTGCAGCTAAAATGTGCATAGTGGGATCATCATGTACCTATTGACAAAAAGACTCTTTGGTGAGTGGTTGGTGATAAAGATGCACCTAATGTCCATTCACCTTGAAAGAATGGTTAGACTCATTAATGGTAGTTAGAGTGAGGGTGCCATTATTGTGTACCTCTTGAATTTCATAAGGGCCAAGCCAACTTATCCATAACTTTCTCGAAAAGTCTTAGAATCTAGAATCATAGAGGAGAGCCTAGTCTCCTTTCTTAAACGTATTCTTTTTAATAATATTGTTGTGCCACTTTTCCCTTTGTTGTTGAATAATTGTGGTGCATTGTAGAGCAAGTAGTCGAGCCTCATCCAATTCATTTATTTGTTGAAGTCATTTGGTTTGGGTCTCCATCAAATCCTCCCACTTCCTAGGCTGTTCTAAGAGTCTTTATTTCAAATTCAATAGGAAAGATGGGTTATTTTCCAAATACAAGTTGGTATGGAGAATATCCAGTAGTATTTCTCCAAGTTGTGTGATAGGCCTACAAAGCCTCTGGCAGTCTAGCAGTCCAGTCTTGTCGATGTGTCAAAACTGTCTTGGTCAAAGTTGCTTTGATGACCTTATTAGTGATTTCAACATGCCCGTTTAATTGCGAGTGATACAGGGAAGTGACTCTATGTGTGATGTGGTGGTTCCATAGAGTGGTTGTAATATTATGTCCTACAAATTTTCCTCCTTCATCTATTATCACTTCTCGAGGTAAACTGTACCGTACAAATAACCCAAAAATGAAATTAATTATGACTTCTTCTGTAGCTCTTAGCAAATCTACTATTTCTACCCATTTGGTTACATAGTTTGTGGCAACCAGTATGTACGCCTTCTGGTTTGATGGCGGATGAAATAGGCCAACAAAATCCAATTCCCATTGTTTGAAAGGTTCTATTACCAATTTGGGTTGTAGCAGCATTTCATCAGATTGACCAGGCTAGCCCATCCTTTAGCACCTATCACAAGCCTAGACATATTTCTTCGTGTCTTTAAAATAGTGGGCCAATAATATCCCATCTGTAGTACCTTATTCCCCATTCTACGATCTGCAAAGTGTCCTCCACAGGGCTCGTCATGGCAAGCCTTCAGGATGTCATAAATTTTATCTTCATGAATGCATCTGCATATACACATATCAGACCCTGTATTAAAAATGTATCCGTCAATCCAAGAAAATCAGGCTTTGCACTGGACAATCTATTTCCTTTCCCTTGTTTTCAAGTGTCTTGGCAGCTTTCCTACTACCAAATAGTTTGCTACATCTGCATACCATGGTGTTTTGACTACTACAACAAACAAATCATCTAGAAACTAGTCATCTACTTCCAATGGATCATTTATCTTTGGAACCCGAGACAGAAATCTGCGACTAGGTTTTTCTTCCCTTGACAATCTTTAATGGTGATATCAAACTCCTACAAAAGTAACAACCAATGAGTAACTTGACCATTTTTAATAGTTTTGTTAGCGAAGTATCTAATGGAGGAATGATCAGTATATAGAAAAACTTGATAGCCAGTTATATAATGTCTAAATTTGTTTATAGCATAAATGATAACTAAGAATTCATTTTCTATTACTGTACAATTAAGTTCAACAACAGTAAGATTTTTTCTAATATAATAAATAGCATAAGGCTTTCTGTCCTCCTCTTGGCCGAGGACATCGCTTATTGTTGCATCTGACGCATATGTAGAGATGTGAAAGGGCAACTCCAAATTGGGTCCACACAATATTTGTGCCGTCGAAACCCATTTATTCAAATATATAAAGGTTGTGTCACATTTATTAGACCATTTAAAGTCAACATTTCATGTTAAAGCATATAAAGGCACAACAATCTGTGAAAAAAAATTTCTAAACCTACGATAATAACTTGCATATCCAAGGAAGATATGTACCTTCGTCTGAGTACAAGGTGTAGGTATTAGGATAATTACCTGTATCTTTGTTGGATCTACCTATATCCCAATTATAGAAATGTAGTGTCCTAGAATTACACCTTATTTCATCATCATGTGACACTTGACATTGCTTAAACACAGCCTGGTGGCGATGCATCGTTCCAAAACCTTCTCTAATGTCTATAACGCTTGATCAAAGTCCTCCCCATATGAGGTAAACTCATCCATGTAAACTTCAAGTCCTTCATTTCTCAGATCAGCAAAAATTTTGAGTATGGCCCTCTGAAACATACATGGGACATTGCATAAGCCAAATGGTAACACTCAGTACGCGAATGTACCCCACAGATAGGTAAAAGTGGTTTTTCCTTGGTCTTTGGGGGTGGTTTGGATCTGATTGTAGCCACTAAAGCCATCCAGAAAAGAAAAGAATTGTTTTCCTACCAGTGTATCAAGGACTTGATCAATAAATGGAAGAGGGAAGTGATCTTTCTGTATGGCCTTGTTCATTTCCTGATAATCCACACAGATGCACCACTTCCCATTTTTCTTGGGAACAACTACCAGCAGAGAGACCCACTTGCTATCTGAAATGGGATAAATGAAATTCACACCCAGTAGCTTCTGTAGCTCTTCTTTTACAATATCTTTGAGATGCAGATTCAATCTCTGTTGAGGTTGCCAGATAGGACGAGCATATTTCTTGGTGTAGATATGATGCGTACATAATTGTGGGTCTATGCCCTTCATGTCTTAATAGTCCCAAGAAAAATCCCCTGTATATTTTTGCAAGACTTGAATGAACTTTTATTGTTGGTCACTGTCCAGGCTATCGTTAATGTTTAAAATATTGCCTGGTTCAATTTCAACAGGTTTTCTGTTGTGAAAAACAGTTGTCTAGATATGTTGATCATCAGCATCTTTCAAAGGTTCTTCTGAGGCTTCATTGTCAAGAATTGCTTTTAACATTTGAAATTTTACATTATTCATATTAGCTAGATGATTGATAAAGTTATTGATTACATCATCTTCAATCTAATTCTTGAATTCAAGCGCCTCTGCTACTGTAAGCGATGAATGAATGATTTATTCCAAGTATGAGGGTAGTTGTTTGTGTATTTTTACAATGGGAAGACTTGGTTTGGCAGGGGGATATAAAACAAGACTTTTTACATCACCCCCCCTTAGCAATGGTCATGTTGCCTTCTCGGCAACCTATATAAGCATCAGTTGTTGCTAGCCAAGGTCAACCCAAAATTAGAGGGTTCCCATCTAATCAACTTTTTGGGTTTACAACTGGAAAATCTACTGGATACCCCCATGAATAAACAGAAACCGTAATATCCCATAAATTTCCCTCTGGTCTTACCACCGAACGATCAACAAGTACTATCAGGGTGGTGGTTGGTTCCAAAGTTGTGCTACCAAGTGTCTTACATGTTTCTTTCATTAAGATGTTAATGTTTGCACCCAAGTCAACTAGTGTGTTTGGAAAGGAACGGCCATATATTTGGACTGTAACTATGGAATTCCCAGGATCTTCATATTTTATCGATGTTTCCACGCCCAAGTGAAAATCAGACAAGGTCCCTACAACATGAATATTGGGTGGAGATTTTTCTTTCCTCACAAGCTTTTTCACGCATAGCTTTTTAATTGTTTTAGCATAAATAGGAATATCTTGGATGGCCTGGAGGAGAGGAATTTTAATGCGATTATTTTTTAGTTCCCCTACAAGATCAAAGTCTAGATAAATAATTGGTTTAGGTATTATTAATCTTTCAGGGAACGGGGGAGAAGTAACTATGAGTTTTTCAGGATCTTTATGCTCAATTGTATCTTCTCCTTGTTTTATTTCTGTGTCAATCACGGTCGATGGTGTATGTACAGGTGGGGTTTCTAACTCAGTTGGTGGTTGGTCTCTATCTTCCTCAAGAGTGATGACGCATCCTAGCCTCAGTATAAGTTCATTGCATTCTTTTTGTTCAGTCTCATAATCTAAGTTTTCAACGATTTTCACTAGCTGAACCGATCTGTTATTGGGGTTTGGATTCGGTTGAGCTAGTAGTTGAGGATGCAGAAGGGGCTGAGGATTTTAATGTAATGGATATGGGACTAATAATGTAGGTTGAGGTTGAGGACCTATCCCCATAGGCGTATTAGTTATCCCTAAAGGTCATTTCCAATTTGGAGACCAGTTCAAATTTTGTGAAATAGAGGCAAGCCACTGGGATGGATATGGATTACCTTGCCAAAAAGGAGTAAAAGGAGAATTCAGCCAACCATTACCCGGAAAGGGCTGAGTTAGCCAAGGTGACATAGGAAATGGTTGGGACTATCAATTTGAGAAAGGTTATTGACCTTGCCATGTTGCTCTAGAATTATGTTGTTGATTAAATGGCAAAGAAGGAAAGAACTAAGATGTGTCTTATGACTTACCTGTGGGTCGGTCTTGCCACTATCAACGTTGGTTCATTAGGTATACCGGTTCTGTCTCCTCTTCTGCTTCTTTAAAAACTTCTTTTAGCCCTGAAAGTGATGGACACTGCTTAATGGCATGGTCCTTGGTGTAGATAGTGTAGGTTTGTACCATGTCCAATGGACACTACCGTTGGATGTGCTTCTTCTGGGAGCATGGGAAAAAAATGGCCAAGTTCTGTTCTGCTAGGGCTTGTTTCTATTTGGCCTGTAGGACATCTAAATGCATTATAAGGGTGCCCAAGATGTTCATCTTGAAGTCCTCCAGGAGGTTACCAATTTCCATTCTTGTTACGCTTCCACGATGTGGTTTTCTTCCTCTAGTCACAAAATCCCGGCTTCCTGACTTGGTGCGTGTACTACCTCGTGAACACCTGATATACAAGAGAATTATTTCATCATAATCCTCTTGATAAATGTCTCCCTTCCCCATCAAATTTAGAGTTTCTATCCATTCCTCTTTCATTCCCTTGATTAAGATGGCTCTCGAGACTTCTTTTGGTAATGTGGAGTGAGGGGATCTCTACAAACTGTAGTGAAACCGTTCGAAATATTCTTTTAGAGTTTCATTATCCTTTGCATACATCTTAAAGATTTCATCTTTTAATTCTCTAGTCCTACAATAGTCCTAATATTTTTTGAGCAAATAAGTTTTCATGTCATCCCAATAGTTAATAGTATGTCCACCTAAACCCATGAACCACCTCAAAGCTACTCCTTTTAGAGTAGTAGGGAACATATTTAATTTTTTAGGGTCGGTGGTATAATTATATCCTCTACACAAGATGTCAAACTCAAATAAGAAGGCATCCAGATCCTCTATGGTGATCCCATGAAAGGTTGGGATGTTTTGCAAGGGAATAGACTTCATCAAGGCATTGGCTATTGGTTCGACTATGGGTATTCCAATGTCAAGGTCTGACCTTGAAGTACTTGGTTTTCCATTTGGTCAAAAATGTTCCAATAACCTTCAGGGATTTTAGGGGATGTTATTCGAGTAAGTGGAGGGTTCTCAATCAGAGTTGGTTTTGCATCACTCCCCAGATCTAGGATCACAAGAGATCGTAGTTCAGACAATTGTGGCCCTATCTTAGTAGTTCCACTGGTTTCTCCCTCTCTTTCTCTTAAATCGCATGATTTTCCCTCTTATAAAGGATCAAAACATAAATTTTCTGTAACCTAAATGCTCTACTCAAATCCTCCAATTTGGCTATGAATCTCAGTGTAGGCTAGAGATAGTGAGCCAGCTGCCTGAGGGATTATAGTAGGGATTTTTCCAGATATAGTCTGGAATCCTACTGATGCCTGAGACTCTGCTTTTCTTACGATTTCATCTATAAAATTTGATCTCCCAAGGTTCACTGATCCCTTGATTTTTGTGGATTTAGGTGGGGGGTTATGATATTTTTCTATCTTTTTATACCTAGTCATTCATAAAAAAGAACCCTACTCCTATTTAACCTCTATGCATTTCTTCAAAAGTGGGTTGATGAGCAAGCACTTTACTTGTTGATTATGCAGCTCCTTACCTCCCATTTTTAAAACCCAATTCTTTTATAGCAAAAATAAAAAGAAATCACTTTGAAACACTCCCCCCGGCAACGAAGCCAAAATGTTGGTGCACTAAGATGACTATTAAAAGAAATCTTAATACCTACATTAATAATCAACCCAGGGTAAGTCTGTTTATTTCAAGAGCATTTAACATTGTATATGCAAGAGAATTCAGAGGCTAATTCCTAATGAAATGATTTAGAATCGTTTCAATGATTAATATATAATTCTCTAAGTTCAATCCAAAAGAACTCTAAAAGAAATCTTTAAAGCATTTCCAAATCTATTTTAATCTATTATACAAGAAACTGAATCAAAATGTAAGTAAAAGGAATCACTCTTAGAAATCTAACTGATATTAACACTAATTCATTTAGCATGAAGGAAAATTACAGCAATTGAACAGCAAATAACTATGGAAACATCTCATGAGAAGCAATCAACTATAATATTGAGATCTCGAGTAACACTACTCTAGAATGAACAACAATCGAATACCTATATCAACCTGATAAATTCAGTAAAGATTAGCACACAAATGTAAACCATGGAAAGATCTAGAATCTAGTTTGGACAGCAAAACCAAATCATAATCATCAAGATTCACAACAAATGGAACAATCCTAATTTCACAAACTAATAATAATAATAATAATAATAAAATTCAGAATAAGCAGAAGTAAATATGACAAAATTACAGAAGTAGATCTCCTATCTATTAGGCCCAAAGTCTCCAAAATTCACTGCCAAAAGATATTCAGAATGCGATTATATGTAAAACACAATATTCTTCATTAACTTGATAACAGAGTTACAACGTCACAGTAATGAAAGTGCTTTGTTTCCAAAATGAGTAACTACAATCTTAAAATTCCTAACTAGCTGTTAATTTCACCTGATGGGTTTATATAGATTTTGGAAAGATAAATGGATAGAATCGAATCCTCAAGATCTCCGCCTCAGGATCAGGAGATCCTGAGGATTTCGCAACCATCAATCTGATTTCATCATAGAATAGAAATGATCCTCCTGATCTTCCGTTGTCCTCCATAATCGAGACGTTGTCCTTTTCCTTTCTTGATCGATGTTGTTTTATCGTTTGAGCAGCAATCGTTCAATTCGTGTCCCCACATATAAAGATAGTGAAAGTTAGTTTTTCATGCCCAAATTTACCCAATGATTTCATCTAGCTTTTGCAATTTTTCCTTCTATGATTATTCCTAAAACAAAAATAAATACATAAAGATAAATTATTAATTAGGCTAATATGAGGATAAAACATACCTTTTCCATGGCTCAACATTTTCTATAGAAGAAAAGCATATATTTTGATGAGATATTTTCTCCTATTGTCAAAATGACACCAATTAGAACTATTTCAAGTTTATTAGTAGCAGAATATTTGCATCTTGAGTAGTTATATGTAAAGACATATTTTCTCCATGGGGACATGGAGGAAGATATTTATAAGTAACATCCATAGGGGTATGAGGTCAAAGGGAAGGAAAACGTAGTATGAAAATTGAAGAAGAGCTTGTATGGTTTAAAGCAAGCTCAAAGACAGTGGTGTTTCAATTTTGAAATAATTATGATATTATATGTGAATCTAACCATTATGTTTATTTTAAGAGACTAGATAATGGTAGATATATTATCTTGTTATTGTATGTAGATCACATGCTTGTTGCAAGATCTACCATGTAGGATATAAATTTGTTCAAAATAAAATTATCTAATTAATTGCCTATGAAGGATTTGAGTGATGCAAAGCAAATACTTGGTATGAGAATCACAAGATACAGGAAGAAAGTCATAAATTAACATTTTTTTAGAGTGGGTACATAGAAAAAGTTTTGGAAATATTTAAAATGAAAGATGAAAAAATAGTTAGTACACCTTTGGTCAGTCATTTCAAATTAACTAAGGAGATATGTCCCAAGACATCAAAGAAGATAGAATACATGTGTAAGGTTCCATGCTCATCAGCAATTGGTAGCTTGATATATGCAATGGTGTGCACAAGGCCGAATATTGCACGTGATGTGGGACTTGTGAGAAGGTATATGAACAAACTAGGTAAATAGCATTGGAAGTCAGTAAAGTGGATTCACAGGTATTTGAGAGGTATCAATACTCAAGAATTATGTTTTCAAGGTCCAAACACTATTCTAAAAGGATATGTTGACTCAAATATGGCAAGTAATATAGAAATGAGGAGGAGCACCATAGGGAATTTTCATACTATAGGTGAAATAGTTGTGTAGATGGATTTTGAAATTGCAAAGGGTTGTTGCCCTTTTAACAACAAAAGTAGAGTATGTTACTGTTATAGAGGCTATTAAAGTGATGATTTTGTTATAAAATCTCATGGGGGAACTAGGAAAGAAGTAAGAGAATACAAGGTTGTATAATGGCAGCAAGAGTGTCATTTGTCATGAAAATAACTTTGCCTTCCATTCTAAGACTAAGCATATATAAATAATGTACAATTCATATGATCAATTTTGGAAGATGGATAGATGAAGATAGAAAAGCTATAGACTAGCCACATTGACACATACAAGTTAGTAAAGGTATTAATCAAGGATAAAATAATATCTGCTAAGTCTCATTTGTTCTTCAAACATGATAATGAAGATGATAAACTAGTTAGGCATAAAGTTGAAACATAGTCCAGTAGGAGAAGTAGAAATGGATTTATTGTAATAAATCTCTAAGTGGGAGATTATTCGTTGTGGTGCCTGATTATCTTCTAATTCATAGGTCTATTTTTTAGCTATGTTTCGACCCTAGTTCTTAACAAGGGGTTTAGTGGAATTTCCCCTTACTATTGTCGTCGAGGGGTCCAAGGGGGTGGTGACAATTCTTGATAGCCCCCCTCTAGTGGGGATTCAAGGGAAACACTCCCAAAGAGAAATTTTTAGGAAAATTGACTTGCAAAATATTGAAATTTCATACTGTAACACACCTAGTTCCCTCAATGCTTACAGGCTACCCAAAATTGTCATTTTATTTTTACTATATTCACAATAATATTTGATACTAATCTGTCACATGCCCTTACTAAATTCATCCTAACCACACTTTCAAGAGCTTGATTTTCATCTCTGGTGCATAATTTCAAATACTTTACATGTAAAAATTTCTTAAAGTACTTTGAATAAATCCAATTCAGTAATATTCTTCTTGTAAACATTCCTTCAAATGTTTTGTATGAAATCAAATAAGAAACATTACTATGATTTCCACTTGTAACATACTAACTTAAACATGGCACTCAATCATGCAACTTTTTATTTATATCTTTGAGGTATTTTATCAAATAGTTTGTATGAGAAAATTTAATAAAACACCTTTAACACATTTATTAAAATGCTTTGCATGCAAATAGGCATAGATTAGCTATAATAGTAATATCATATAACAACTATCCCCATCCACAAAATAGCATTTTCATTTGGGCATTTCATCAAACAATTTGTATGCAATGAATCATTAAACCATTTAGGCATTTATTCAAACACTTTACATGCAAACTAATATATCAAATTCCTTAGGGAATATCTCCTAAATTATAGCAGTCCAAGTTCTGAAAACTGAACCAAATGATTAGTGGGAGTTCCACTCAATATGATCTAAGTTTCATCTTCTTGAATCTCCCAGAAGAAAATTTATCACAGAAATGCCAATTTGGCATGTTTAAAGATGCATTTATGAATACCAACTTCCTCTTATCATATTTTCTAAAATTTCGTGACTTAAGATATGAAAAATTGACTAGAGGATTAGTGGTATTTCCCCTCACTATGGTCCAATTTTTGGCTTATGGAACCTCCCAAAATAAAATTTATAGTACAAATTCCAATAAGACATGTTTAAAGAAGAATTTAGGAAGCATATCTTCCTCAACCAATGCTATTAAAAAATTAATACATATTAAAAGCTACATCGCAATAGTATAACAGCTACAACCATGATAAATCGTTGAGGGGTAAATGCATGTACATATAAACTTGTTGAAAAGAGAAATTAAATAATTATGCATAAGATATACTCATCTTGACACAAATATTTTATAATCTAGAACTAAAGAAGGGTGAGCTACTCTCCACACAACCATAGGCTCAGCTATGTTGTAGTCTTTCTCATAGTTTCACACCCATAAGAAAGATATTGATGCCTTGAGGGAAAAACTAAACTCATTTATTTAGAGCACAATTTTCAGACCAGATTTAACAAAAAAACTTGAAGCCCACTCTTCTCCACACATAGGAAAGAATATAAGTATCTAGCCTTTCTGTTCCCAACCAGGCCCATAGAAATTCATAGATTATAATGCAGGATTGTACAACACAAGGGAGCCCTCCTCTAATCTCTACAATCTCTCAGCCATCCCTTCTTTGGTGTTCTTTGTGCCACACACAAACAAGAAATCTCTTGTCCTCAAACTCATCAAATCTAAGGAAAAATCACTACAACACCTTCAATTCTTGTTACACAAGTTGTCACCAATTCTTATGTCGATTCATATATCTAAGTGAGAGAGGGAAAAAATGAGTGTAATAGAGTAATATAAGAGAGAAAAACTAAAGGCTCTAGAACCAAGAAGAACCCCTTCATATTGCTAATACCTCTTATTTTTATAATGATACTTTAACCCTTGATCTTCCCAATCTTTCAACATCTTGGGAAGCCTAATCATCACATCAAGGGTAAATATTCACCCAAGGTATATTTTTCCTCTTAAGTCATGTTTTACCCCTCCCTAAGGAATCATAATATGTTGGTTGTCCCCTTTCTTTATCTCTTTCATTTTAATTAATAAAAATAAAATTTACATCATAGAATAAATTTTGACATCATAGTATCAACATTAGAACCCTAACATTTATTCTTAATTACATTACAAAAATTGGGGTAATGAAAATGGTGTCACAATCCACTCCCCCTTTAAGGAACCCCATCCTTGGTGTTCTACTATTTGTAGAACCATTCTATGTAGAAGAAAGGATATGCCACTTTCATATAAACAACATTTTCCATGTCCTTAGTTGCCACTTCAAGAAATGCCATTCATTTTTCACGTTCAAGTTACCTCTAGGCCCCTTGGAATTATATTACATCCCTGCCTGGTTATATGTTACTTCACAATGCTTCCATAGGGAACAAGTTTAACTCATTGTTTTCTCGAACACACCTAGTGCATTCATGATCCCAATGAGTATGTACATTGATATTTTAAAACCAATTCATTGAGGTCTCCCATTCCTTGCAATCACACACCTTCCAATTTTAATCATCCCCTATTCTTCCTCCCCAATCCCTCGGGTGATCCATTCCTTGGCAAGGCGTCCTTGAAAAAGAAGAGTCTTGGTACTACATCCAATGCATCCCTCTGGATTGCTCTAAATGGAACAACAAATTTTCCATAACGCATGATGATCAATGCATGTAATAGGGTTCTAGTGTGACAACAATGGCCATGTTCCTAGGATTTTTAGCTTCACAAATGTCATTTGTCATTCATAAATAGATCTCATCTCACTTCTATCACAAGCATACATTTTCCATGAGATTAATCATAATACTAAATCAAATATTCTTCCTTTTTTCTTTTCTTTTCTAAACTTGCTTCATGTAGGAATCATATTTCATAAATATGAGATTCTTCTCATGATGTTTGGCTCTTGCATATGGTAGTACTTGGTCTTATTATCATAACCAAGACCATTTCAACTATAATATGTACTTTCAATCAACAAAACAATGGTAAGTGTGCATACATAAAATATTTTCAATGCAAGATTTTTAACATCCCCTAAAGTGATCTCGTCATTATTGTACACATAATAATTCAATCACTTCCAATTTCTTTAAAAATAAATTGAAATGGAGATATAGTTACATTATTTATTTTCATCACAATCATTCCAAACATTCCATAATACATTCAAACTTTTATTCCAACAACTATAGGGTCAAAATTGAAAGGTATGTATCTCCAAATTCATGAGTAATTAGCTTCTAGTTTGCTTTGTAGGATGAAGGATTCATTCCATTATTTCCACTACTCAACAATTTCTCGAAATCATTAGAAACTATTTGTTTTCATGGCATTCAATCATGCAATTGATTGTCTCGTTCAAGCATGCATGCACTCAATGCACCAAGCGTATGTACCATCATGATTCATGATATGAGTGTCGTGACCAAATCATGCCATAGTAACTCATGTATGCATCACAAAGATTATAGCAATCATTACACATTGGACGCTTCTTCCCTTTGGCATAACCCACTAGGTATTAATGACAAACTTGCTTTCATATATCAACAATTCCATACAGTTTTCACATTAACTAGGAAAAACCAATCCTCAAATTACATGTTCCCTACTAACAAACTCAACATTATATGATAGATCACTTGTCTCATTCTTAGAAACTATTGGGTCAATACTCATGGACTCATGAATACAATTGTAGTCGCTACATTTACTTCATACATCCCACATTTTCATGCACTGTCTCAATGTATTACCAAACATATTTTATCCCCATGATTGTATTATTCATTCATTTAATTATTATTCAACATGGCAATTCAATGCATACACACATTATTAATATTTTACTAAATCTTTTTCTTCTAGCAATTTTTTGCTTTAACCACACCCCTTCATGGGAATCCATGCAATACATGCATTAATTTGGAAAAAAAAGGATATCAAATTCAACTAAAAGTAATTCTTACCCAATTCCTTTACCTTTTTACCTTCGCTTGCTACTTTCCCTACTTACTTTGCTACCATCACATGTATTCTCATCTAAGATATTTTCAAGGAGTTAAGCTGGCAGCCTGGCTTCTTATAATACTAGATGCTGCAAGATTTAGTAGCCCTTGAAATGATCTCAGCCTCACATATTAGTCACAAATATATCATTTCATTTTCTTACACTCAAGTTTTACTGAACATTTATAAAGGGCATTTTCACTATGTATCAAATTTGTAGATTCAAACGGTGCCTTCAAGCATGCACCCAACCATGTGCATATGCATTGTTAATTTTAGTGATGGATATGGTAGAATCAGACAATATTTCTAGTCTCATATGATGCTAGGAAGCTAAGGAACACTAGATCTCTAAAACCCAGAAAAGGTTCTGCAATATAATATTGGGAAACACCTTAATTAAATTAATTTGTCATAATTAAATATTTCCTAAGTTAGGAAAAATTGTAAATTAAATTCGATCAATTAAGAATGTTCAATATTGCTCTATAGACTTTTATTGATGAAGTTTAATTGATCTTATTCATTGATGTAGATAAATCATGGTTTTTGAGACTCCAAAGGGAGATTATAAGAGTATGTTGAAGGGCTTGCAGATAGTATTAGAGTGATTGATTTGTGAGAGGCACATTAAGCTACCCAATTCATACCTTTTAGTGAGGGCATAACTCAAGCTAGGGAAAGAGCATCAATGAGAGGATGCAGTAGATATTTGAGAAGAGAATGATTCCATAGATTTTCCCAATGATTTTATAGTTTCATAGTGATAGGAGAAGGGAGGCTGAATTATTTGCAGAGAGGGACACTACAGCCAGTGTGAATAGCCAAAAACCCTAGTGCGAGTTGTCAGAAGAGGGTTGTTTATTTGTTGAATGTGAGATCCATTTCCAAAAGGTAGAGATAATTCATTCCAAAGTAAATGAGAGGTAGTATGGATCATCCACAGTTAGATTCTAGGTTCTACAAATTGCCTTCAGCCAGTAGTGCACATTTTAGGAGGCCAATGCAGGAAGTACGAGCAGGCCAAGGGAGGTCGAGTTGGAATGCATAGGAGATCTGAGATATCTAATTTATTTTTCCAATGTATTCAGAGGATATCCAATTGGGAATCCAATTTTAAATTTCTCAAATTAATGCATAATAAAATAAACCCTCATCTCCCGCACCATTTTTTGCTTCAAGGTTTTTCCAGGGATGTTTAGACCAAAATAGTTGTCATTTTTATTTTGTGTGTGCATCTATTTCTCAATTCCAGTTTATAGTTCCACAACATATTTTAGTCAGTGAAAAATTGTAGTGTGGATTATTCACTATTTGTCTTTAATAATTTAACGGAATACAAATAAGTTGTTAAGTTAGGTGAATAATACTCAATGGTTGCAATTCAAAGAAACTTCACATGGTATCAAAGCATAGTTGATCAGATCAGAGGCTCAGAAGTAAGGGAAGTGAAATTGTGCAGTTTCACATGGATATTTGAGCATAATATTTCTATATATATTGGCAGGCCATCCAAGAAATGCGAATTACTGGGGCAGGAAAATTGATTTCCAGTTTAGAGTAAAGGAAAATTTAGATTTGTCTCAGAAGAAATCGCAGTAGGCATTGTGGTTTCTAGAGAGAGGGTTATGGAGATAAGAGTAGATAATTCACAAAGTAGATCTGAGTGAAGATATTTGCAACAAGGGTTTGCAGTTGCATATCTACGTAGGGAAGGAAGAGAAAAGTACAATGAGATGAAATTTTCAAAAATTCTCACAAGGTTTCCAGTTTTCCTATTGTAGGAAAGGAGGTTGTGATTTCCAATAACAAAAGGTTGTAGCAGGCTTGCCAATCCAACTAGTGTGAATTCTAGGGTCAACAGTGCATGTGTTATACGGGAATAGTGTCCACTCGGATGCTGCTATTCCCACTAATATGGGTGGCTATCTTAGAAACAAACAATCAAAGTCTACTATTGATTCCTTTTATGAAAATAGATGAGAGGAGGACCAAGAGGGCCAACTTGAATCTTGTCTTGATTCCTCTCTTTCTGATATAGCTCCGCCGCTCCTTTGTCTTCCTAGCTTCAAAAGAACCTGTGGTATCACAGCAACATACTACTATGCAGAAACAAGGATCTAATTCATAAATAATGCAGGATCAGATGTACATAACCATATACATGCATATATAAACAAGTCACAATAATATGGAAGGAAACAGAATAGCTTTATTCAGATGAAAAGTAGCAAGAAGATTACAACCATGTGCTCTAACCCAGCATCATCCTCCAGCTAAGAAGCCCTTCTTCACCTCAAGCAAAGCTAGATCATCCAACACTGTGAATGTACACCAAAATACCAATAGCACTTCTCTATAAGATACAAAATTCCAGCCTCCGGATCTCTGTGATGAGAGATCCATATATACATGATTACAGAGAGGTAAGTCATATTTTGGGATCTTGATTAGTGTCTTCTCTCTGATAGTTCCTGCTTCCACTTGGAGAATGATGATCTCTTACTCATCCCTCGTCGAAAATGGAGTGGCAAGTGTCAGAGGGGAAGCTTCTAGAAGATTCCATGATCTTCCACCTCGCATTTTTGTCCCTTCCATTTGTCCATTCTCGACCATCACACCCTACAGAGGAGAAAATCAGTACGCATCACACCTTGTACACTGGGAAGGTGATATGCATCGCACCCTCTGCATTGAGCTTTCAGTATGGTCCAATTTTGACCATTTATGAGCAGTTTTCAGTGGATAACTTCTGGGAGATGATGTAAT
>APFE031525452.1:13150-24566 GCA_000404065.3 Pinus taeda | reverse complement strand
AAAAGCTCAATTTTCATGACTTTTGAGCCGAGGGGAGTTTCAAAGAACTGCGATGGAAATTGCTTTTAAGGGAAGTCATTTAACTCCTCCCCCACCGATAAAAGTTCAAATTTTTATTATTTTGGGGGTGGAGTTCAAATTTGCCCCTAAATCCCTAGAAAAACTTTTATAGGTAGTTTTTACAAGACCATGGTAAGTCAAGCCACCCCTAAAGGTCTTTTTTGTAGTAGTGAATGTATGATACTAAGGGTGAAGTGGGAATCGAAAATTATGAAAAGGTTGATTTGGAAAATTTGGATAGTCAAATTTTGGGAGAACGTGGAGTAGGTTGCCCCCGTCTTGTTAGGATATTATCCTCAGTATTGATCATTCCTTTCTTGGTGTTATTTAAGGATTTCCTTTTGTTTTTTAATGTCCCCATCTTCTTTCCCTATCTTTGACTTCTCATCCTTCCTTATCTATGTTCAAGAATAGATTTTATAATCAACCCCTTCCACTCAAATCTTATTTATGATACAAAGGGTCAATATGAAATTGATTGATTTGGACATTGTGATGATCTTGACTTTGAAATTGTTGATATAACATCTACTAACTCACACCTTGAGTAACATAGACTAAGTTTCCCCTACAATTTGAAATGATGGATTCTAAAGAAGTTATCATGAGTGTTAAGGATCCCTTAGCCTATGTCCTAGAAAGCCTTTTCTTGGTTAGTTATTTCTCCATTTATTTACCTTTAACCAAGGGTGTCATGGAAATTCAACCATTTTCATGTGTAACTTGGCTAGAATTTCCTTCATGACCCTTTTTCGGCAATGACATTACAAATAAAGTTAATAGGTTGATATTTCTAGTGGCATAGAGTATATTAGAATTATGAATGACTAGATAAATGAGATTTGTTGAAAATACACTCAACCATGATGCCAAGATTTATGCTTCCTACTTCATGACTATAACCCAACCCAATTGTGGCCCCAAGTTGTTGTGGCCACAACATCCCCCTTAAATTTTTCAAATTATGACGTTCTTCATATCAATTTTTCCAATATCACTTTTTGATTGTTATAACTTGCTTTGATTTTAAAGATATCAACTTTCTTTTGTTTTCATTATTTTATTGCACCATCATTTTCGCTTCTCCAAAAACATATTAACACCATAAAATTTGTAAGATTTTAACCTCCAATTTAAATGCTATGATAGTTTAAAGTTCAAATATTTTTACTACTTTAATGACTTAGGATGTGTTACTAATCATGCCTCATTGCCACATAACATTTCAAAAAAATATTTACGAAAGAAACCGTGCACCAAAAAAATAGTTTATTAGTAACTTTGTAAATAAATCTTAGTAATTAAATTTAATAAATATTAATTATAAAAATAATAAAAATTATATATATATTAAATATAATATTATATGATTGTAAATATAGTAAAAATTACATAAATCATATATTTAATATTCTAATACTCTACCCGTTTTTAAGATGCTCAATCCATTTATACATACAAAATTGTATTCTTAACAATTAAAAAAAGACGTTCTTTTTTTAAATGGTTATAACATATTTTTTTTTGAAAAAAATTAAACTAGCTTTTATATTTGGTTGAAGAGATCCAATCTTCTCAGCCTATTCAATAATATAATATCGCCAAAACAGCTTATTTTCTTTTATTGTTTATTTTCTTTATTATTTTAATTTCGTTTATTAAAACTTATTAATCCTCATTGTCTCTAGTTTATTTTAATTTTAATTTAGTTGGATGTGAATGTTATTTTATTTTCAGTCTAGATTAGAGTTACTTTTATTAAATTTCGAGTATTTTGTATTTATTTTAGTTTTAGTCAAGTTAATTTGGTTAATTTTTATTATTTATTTTTGGTAAAACACAAATCACACAATTTTATCAAAAAGTTATAATTTTAAGTTAAATAATTTTAATTTAATTTATTTTAAATTTAATTAGTTTCATTATTTTATTTTAACAAATAGGATTATATATTTAATTTAGTTTGATTTTTAAGTTTAGTTTTAATAATATTTTATGATTTGGATTGTACTTGCATAATGAAGGAATTGGAGTATGAAATCAAGGAAGCCAAACAAAGTCAAAGAGCTTATAAAAGGAACGTGAGTACATATGAGAAAAAGTTATAGATCTGAAATTATAATGGAAATTCTACAAAGAGAGATTGTCAATTAAACTATTGTAAGAGAAAAGAAGGAGAGTTTTGAGTTTCTGAAAATTGGAAGCTATGAACTTTTGTAAAATCAAGTCTTGAAGAAATTCAAAATCTCAAAGAACTGTAGAAAACATTTGGAGATAATAATAAGTTTGAGTTTCATTACATTATTGTGTGATTTGCAAGCTTGTTGTTATTTCTATTGTTTGAATTTGATTTCGATTTATCTCTCTTAAGGATAGGTATAAATTCTTGTTATTGACATTATTTTTAATCTCATATATTTTATGTTAAATGAAATTGAAGCTATGTTTACAAGTTTTGACATAATCAAATCAAAATTTAATTATTGAATTCGAGGAGATTTGTCAAGAATTTAGCTATAACTATTTATCAATAAATTGCACCTTGTTTTGTTCTAACTATTATTATGTTTAAAGTATTTCTTCTTGAGCATAATGATAAATCTAATATTGAATATGTTTATTAATAATTGGATTTAAGTATATGTTGTGGATGTTTTAATAACTATTTATTGAAATCATTCATTTGCATATTTGTTTGAATAATTTGTCAATCACATGAATTAGTTCTGTCATTTGCAAGTTCATCTTAATCTTAGATTCTATCTCAGTAATTTTCCCCTTTCTCTTAATTTAGAGGAGGATTAATTCTTCTTTTAATTGAGATAGTTTTAAGATTTATCTTTTATTCTTCAGATGTAGATCAAATTGCATTGTGCATATTAGTTTAATTAGATGCATTATTAAAAGTCTCATTTTGCAGGAGAAAACCCTACTGTGGCTTTGTTGTGCCCTTGTTTCAGCAAAGGATTACCCTCTTCAAGTAGCTACAAGGAGCTAATTCCTTCTCTTATATTTATTGATAACAACAAGTAATAATATACATTAGCATATAAAAGATTATGTATATATTTTGCACATATATAATAGTTTAGGTTAGGTTAGCACTTAGTTTTGGCTAGTTTTAGGATACTAGTAATTGGACCCATTTAGCCATCGGGAACCACCATCCCAAACAAAAAGGAGTCTAATTTGTGGCTTTGACTCAATGGTCTCCCTAATGTTGATGAGGTTATCTTTGGCCATCAACACAAGCCAAAGAGTATTAGATGTCCCACCTTATACCTATCTAATTTTTGTATGCTTATTTTGCGTCATAACAAAAAGCAAGGGAAAGCTCTATGAGGTTCATTTACCTATCATTCATGATTCTCCATTAGCTAATGTTAATTGTACATAAATAATATTTTGAAAAGGTAATTTTGTCATTTTCTTATTTGGTTCTATTTGCATCATGCTTTCAGCATATCTTTTATCTATATTGACATGCATTGTTTGAGAAGTTTTTTATTCATATTTTATTGGTTTCCTTTTTATTTCATGCCTTGTACTTATTTCTAATTTTGATTTTTGGAAAAGTGGGTTATATTTCTCTTGAGGTGATATAGAACCCCTCTTGTGTCTCCTAACTTATATTATATGTATATTATAGCTCTAATGAATCAATGACCCAATATATAGGACTTCTAGTATCCAAAATTGGAAGAATCTAAAGTTCTCATACACTCTTGAAGAGAATGCATGTCCACAATTCAAAGCCAAATGTTTGCCTTCAGGAAACTACTTCAAAGACACATTCATATGATTGTGAATTGTTGCTACTTTAATGATATTCCTAGTCATCAACCTGAACCTATTATTCTCCTTCCATCATTGGCATCCATATGCTCATTACTTCTTCATATTTACTGGAATATAGTTTCTATGCACTATTCTCTCAATCTTAGATGTTCTAGACGATGTTTCATGATGCATCAACTTGTGTTTGGTATTGTTTTTCATTGTGTGGTTTCCTTATTTAGAATTGATGTTAATGTTTTCACTTTTTCTAAAGTGTTAACATTATATGACATTTTATCACTTACAATTTAGTAAATATGTTACCCCACGACTATCTTATTATGTTAAGACATAATCACTTTTTGATAAGTGTTCCTAAAAAATGAATGCTTCTAGCCATAGAACCTACATGTCACATTATGATTTTGAAAATTAATTTATAGGTTTCCCTTATTTCCCCTTTTCATAAGCTAACATTATTTTCCAACTCTAACAAGAAGGCTTAGGAAATACCTTATGTCATCTCCCATAGACACATGCGAAAACGCTAAGGTTTTCCTCCTTCATTGGTTTTAAGTAAATGGATAACATTTACTTATGTAATTTGTACTAAATTATATTATCTATACTAGTGTCTAGCAAGTAGTTGAAGTTGTATGTGTCATTATAGATTAATATCCATGCATTGGAATTCGAGTACCATGCTTTAACATGCTCACATAACACATCATGGTTTGTGTACTTCATTAGGATCTATGTAGCTATAAACAAGTATATTTGATCACATTGGATGTCTGTCATAACTTATTAGGATGCATGCCTATGCACTAGGATACATTCTAGCATATGTGAATGATTACTTAACTTCCACATCATCATCATACGCTTACATTAACCTTCATGTATAATCAACCTTATTTTGACCATTGTTATTATTCATTGTATATGTATTTATTGCACATGTATGATTGGAGCCCCCTTTTATTATATTCATGTGCATACTTGAGAGCTTATTTGATGTATTTGTAAAGTAGTGTGTCACATCTATGAGTGTGAACACAAGTGGTAGAAACTATTACTCCTCTAGAAGCTTTTAGGAAGTGATTTGACCATTTCCTCATGAGTATTTCTATAACTTCTAACTAAGGTGGCCAATTTCATGAGAAGTTAAAGTTTGATAGAATACCCAAAATAATTTCATATAAGTGCCATTGGATTTAGATTCATTAGAAAAATTATAAAATGGGGTCATAATAGAAAAAAATATAAAATTTGACTAAATTAAACTTTGCAAGAATTTCCATGCACAAACTATTGCATTTTTGTACCATTTGACATCTAGATGTGTGGACCATTATCATCGTAGTGTTCAACCAATTTTATTATTTTTTAACTTTGTATTAAAGAAATTTAATAAACAACTAAAACACTCATAAAAAAATAGCAGAAATATACCCAAACCATACATGGTGGAAAAGGCCTTAGAGCCTCACTATATTATATTTCTCACACTCTCAATATATTTTAATGTTCATGATACATATAAATACATGAGAAATTTGTCTCAAGGTAGTGCATCTATCTTGAACAAACTTGGTTGAGATATGTTTTCAACAAAACACTAATTCAAGAGAACTAGCTGGAGAGAATCTCTCATCCTAACTAAACTCCCTAGCTTGAGGAACTAACTCCTAATTCTCAAGATTTAATCTATTTAATTATAATTTTGGATTTATAATTGTTTTATTATGAGAGTGAGGATAACATTCCCCACCTCATTGATAAATCCAAAATAAGAACGGGGAACCATCTTCCAAGTTCTCATGTTGATCCTCAAAAATGTTGCCTGAAAAGCCACCAAAGATGGATGTTGAAGAAACTACAATATGAAGAGACCATGAGTCAACTGCATGTCTAATTCATCTTTGAATGTCACTGGACAACTCCATCATGTGCCAACTTGCAAAAGGATCCAACTGTCCTTTCTTTGAAATTAGCATCATGTGTCCACTGAAAAAATTTGATGAACGCCCATTGGTGTATTTGTTTGTCCATTGACCAAAGTTGATGAGACCCCATTGGTGAATCTGCTGATGATGGTCGCCCACTCACTGATGACGTTGAAAAAAAAATCAATGTTGCTTTTGCTGTGTTTGAAAATTGCTCACTGTTGACTTTTCTGTCGATTTCCCACTGGCAAATTTGTTGATGCTCACTCGCTGATGAAAATGTCCACTAGCTACTTTGTTGATGTCGAGACTTTTAGTCTGACAACCACTGTCAATTTCAGACATTTTACCCCCTTTGTCAGTTGAAAGGAGAGACAATCTTCTTCAAATTATTTCTGAACTCACCCCCTTTAGGTGTAGGATATTTTCACTGTTGTACTCCCGCTTTCAGGTGCATAAGATTACCATCTTCAATTGACTATTGCATACAATAGTTGAGATTGAATTCTATTTTAAAAATTATACGTTTTACCGTTGATGACCATTCCCAAGGATCAATCCATGCATAATTGATTTTTAATCTAGCAGGTTGGTCTCTTTTGTAGCAATTCTTTAATGAATGAATCTTCTTATCACAATGGTGACAAGGATGGAGATAAAAACATTGATCTTCTTTGTGACCTTTTATTTGAAATTGAAGGCATTTTGGTTTGCTTGCAACTTCATTTTGGGTGTATTTATGTTTGTGTTCAACTTTCTCAGAACTAGCCGATGTGATATGTGCAAGAAACCCTCCACTGATAAACTCAATGGGCCTTGAATAATCGAGATATGCAATTTGGCGTCATCTTTGACATATCCTAAGCCTTGTTGATTTGTGTTACTTTGGATTTCTTCCCACGGCTTGATGATTGGTTTGGAGGAAAGTTGAACTGGATCAGGGACCACTTCAACACTTGAAGTTAGTTGGATCAGTGACATGGAATTGTAGTCCTGTCATCTAGTCTGCACGTCTCTCACCCAGTTCTTGCTAAACAAGTAGTGATCTAACTGTTGGGTGTGGCACAAAGACTATGTAATTGTTTTTCAGCAGGTAGGGTCTAAAGTGTTTCATCGCCTTCTATAATGTGTATGCTTGCTTATCCATGATGGGATAGTTGAGCTCGAGTCCCTGCATGCTTGCACTCAAGAAGGAGATGGGACATTTGTTGTTCATCTCATCCTTCTGAGTGAGCATTGCAGCGGGTGAAGTGTCGAAAGCGAAAGTATAAAGCAAGAAATCCTTGTTCAAATCTGGGTTGTATAGCGTGGGTGCATCTGCTATCGCCTACTTGATATGGGCAAATGCATCCTTTTCCTTCTTTCCCCAACTGTAGGCTGTGTCCTTCTTAATCACATCTTGGATAGGTTTAAAAATATGTGCATAATCTGAGATGAACTTTTGCAAGAAGTTGATCTTCCCTAAGAAGGATTGCATAGCTTTCTTGTTCACTGGGTAAGGAATCTGCGTGATAGTATGAACTTGGTTCAGATCAACCTTGAACCCGCTATTGGCAATAATTTGCCCAAGGAGGTTCCCCTCAGACACTGTAAAGACGTCCTTCTTAGGTTTCAAGGATATACCGTACTTGCGACATCACTCAAAGATCTTCTTGAGATGGCACAGGTGGTATGACCATCTTCTAGAAAAAAATGTTACACCATAAAGGTAGATCACCATGCGCTATTCGATGAGCCCACGGAAGGAGATGTCCATAGTGCGCTAAAAAGTTGCACCTGCATTTACCAGCCCAAATGGCATTCTTCGATAAGCGAAAATACCCCACTTGGTATGGAATGTAGTTTTAATCCTGTCAGGTTCTGCTACCAAAACCTGGTTATATCCGGAAAAACCGTCAAGCAGAGAAAACATTTATGCTCCAGATATTGTCTGCAATATGTGCTCCATAGACAACACTGGGTAGTTGTCTTTATTCGAGACACGATTAAGATTTCAGAAATCTACACACAGGTGGATCTCCCCAAACTTCTTTCTCACAGGAACTAAGTTTGAAACCTAAGTAGAATGATGAACCTTGTAAATGATCCGAGCATCCAATGACTTAGTCAATTCTTTGTGTATGAGGGAATCAAGTAATGGATGGACTTTTATGAGCTTTTGTTGAAGTGGCTTGACCCCTTCTTTGATTGGAATGATGTGTTGGAGTATTCAAGTGTCATATGTTTTCAAGTCATCGTATTTCCATGCAAATACATCATGGTATTATCTAAACAGTAAGACAAAGGCTTGCCACTCTTCTGGTGTGCAACATGTATCGAGATTCATGAACTTCGAATATTTGTTTGTTCCCAAATTAATATGTTCGTGCATCAGTGTGGAACTGTGGGTTTTAGTGTTATTGGGTCCCTTGAAGCGGTTTTGCAACTTGTATAGCTTCTCAAGTGAAACCACACCCTTGGGGATGAGGTTTTCTTTACTGTCATCATTTATGTCTTGCAGAGAGTGCTCGTGCACGTCTTCATCTATCGCTACATATTTGAAGACGTCATCGTTGGCCATGAAGTGTAGTATCTATTCATCGTCATCAAAAACACAAAAATATTTATGTTGTTAGTGATAAATGGCTTATACAAAATTTCAATAAAAATTCTATCCCTAAGTGGTGTCATCCTAGCAGTTGCATTTGCCAGAGCATCTGCAACTGCATTTTCTAGAGCATATGCAGCTGCATTATGCATTCTTGGTACAGAGATGATATTGAAAGCTTGGAAGTTAGATATAAGCCACCATACCTCTTGTTGGTAGCTCTTAAGACGAGGTGAAACACATTGTATGGTGTTATGTACCTAAGGTACCACAATATCTGAGTCACCTACCACTTTCAGCATCGCAACGTTGAGGCTGATGGCTTTCTGTAAACCTAAAACAAGTGCTTCATTTTCGGAAGTATTGTTCGTGCACTCAAACTCCAAGCGGCTTGAGACTAAGTGCTTCCTTTCCCTTGGGCCTATCAAAACACACCTGGCTCCAAATTAATCCTATGTTTTGGATCCGTCAAAATACAAGGTCCACAAGTCATATGTACAAGGAACGCTTGTCGCGTTAGTACTGCTAACACTACTACTACTATTGTTACAATGTATTGTACATGTTTCATTTCCATCAGTTGGGCAAGGAAGGAGACCCAACTGTGTATTTGGTGGGGTGGTGCTCGGCTGTGCCAGATAACACCCCAACTGTGTTTCCAGAAAGCAATTGCCGAATGGAAGTTCTACGAAAGCCAACGGTTCATTTTGATCATTCAAGGGAGTAACGTTATGTTTCATATATCTCTCTAACAACACCTGGATCTGGTTGTTCCTTCCTTGGTATGGAATCCATAAGTGTGACCAGTCTATAGCAAAATATCCTTGCAACTTATTGGACCAGCCCCTGCTAAGAAATAAGCCATATGCTTCCACAATGTCCACAATCACAATGTTATTGCACTAGTGAACTCGTCCATCAAACGATAACCAGATGATCACATCCCAGAGTTCACCAATGGTTGGTACACGTGTTCGATCAAGTTGGACGATCTGCGCAGTTGTACTGCTCCATTGTGCATTGATCTATTTAGCGATGGAGAGTGGCATGACATTGACTGATGCACCAGAGTCAACCAAATAGTTATGGACATTGAAGTTGAATATTTCAAATGATAACAAAAATGGTGGGCAGTGCGAGTTTTCTTCTTCCATGGGAAGCACGTTGAGCACATATGCGAGTGATCTGAGAGACTTGCTTGGTCCCTTGCTGGAAGAGGCAACATTACCTGTGGAGGTTTTCACCAGTGTGCGCAAAAGAATATCCCACTGACTGTGAGCTCGGTTAGCTCATACAAAAAAATGTTTACACAGGTCATCTTCATGTCTTCAATAATATTGTAATCCAAAGCAGGGAGACTCACCAAGATGTCTAGAGGGAGACTTGTGTTTGTACTATCTGGTGGATTGTTTTGGAGTTTCCTACTCATGGACATATCTTTCGCTGTAGCTATCTTCCCAGACTTGCTTTATGTTTTCTATGTTGAGAAGGCCAGAGAATCAACTGTCCCGAGCAGTTGTCTAAATTTTTCTTTCGGTATCTCAAACACAATGGGAGCCCCTTGACTTCTTAAGTTGTATCGGTTGTCTTGATTTGGGGGCTCCTTCTCGGTGGTTGTTTTCTTTTGCGCAATGTTAAGACATTGATACATGTTTATTACATGCCCAACACTTGAAGCTTCATCATATGAAACATCCTCTTATTCATATTCATCCTCTGGTTGAACCTGATCACTAGCTTTAAAATGATCAGTCAACCTTCAAGCCATATTGCTCATAACTCGGTTCCATTCTGGACAAGAGTTCTCTGAATGTCGTTCTTCGTGGCTCGTGTATCAGTGATACTTCGCAATTTGGTCCATTTGGAACACAACATTGGAGCTCTGTGTAGATTTAGCTGGGTGGCTATTGCTGCTACCTGATGTCACATTCTTCCTTTGCACAAATCTAGGAGGTTTGTTTCTCACAGTTGTCTCGGTCATCTGTTGCTTAAGTTCAGATACTTTAGTTGTCAAGGACTTGAGAAGACAAGTAAGGTTCTCAATTTCACTTGCTTCCTTTTACTTTACCTTACTCATAGTAGTCTGAGACCTCATGCTCATGCCTTTGGAGTCCTATTTATGGTGTTGGACCCGCCAACATGTTAGGGGATCTCCCCGGTAAGAAGTCCCAACTAGACCTCAGACCATTTGGAGCAGGAGTCCCAGCAGTGGGTAGTAAAGTTATGCCTTGACTGTGATAGCACGTAGAGGTAAGCAATATATCCTTGTCAGAAGCAAGTGTGTGACCTTGCAGCGAGTCAAGGAAGATGCATGGGGAAGTTCTAACACACGAATGGGGGAAGGAGTGGGTCCCTTATAAGCTTGTAATAGTACACAACTTGAAAGGAACACACAAGCTGAATGACATCACAAGATGGAAAGCAGAATAGTCGACAATCCAAAGTGATGAGTTAAACCAACAACATGCTTCAATCAGATTCATACAATGACATACGAAATAGTCCATACATAAATTCATAACTTAAAACTACATACACTGCTAAAGTAACTAGAATAATTGAACTACAATAACAACACATGCATGAAACGTGTTAGCTCTATTATATTATATAAAGTGAAAGTTCCATCCATACATAAAACCATGACAGCCACTAGCCCCAATAGTGGAACGTTACAGTCAAGACCACCTGCTCCTCCAAAGATACGTATTCGCTCTGCATTATGGAGAAGCCAAGGCTCGTCACAATACTCTCCAAGCCCTTCTCTAAGCAATGCCTAGCAAAATATTGGCTCCCCAAAAGCTTGTTCTATGAGTTATGAGGTTCTATATATAACAAAGGGTGGGGTGACTCTTGACATTCCCCTTTGTGACTCTTGGACTACCCTTATGACTCTTCAACTTCATTACACAACTCTTTACATTACATATGACTATTTTCATTCCACTAGTGACACTTGGAATTTCACCTTACATCATGTTTACAAAAATGATACATTTTCCACATATACCCATGTGGGACAAAATTGGCTTGACTCAGCCAG
>APFE031525448.1:81661-162578 GCA_000404065.3 Pinus taeda | reverse complement strand
AAGGACAACACTTTATCCATAATGCCAACAATCTCCCCCTTTGGACTTGATGGCAAAGCTTACTTGTGAACTGTCATCTGATCCCTTTTTTCTGTCCGGTAACCCATGCACTCTGTCACATCTGATATTTCTTCTGTAGATTCATCTGAATGTATACAAGTGAGATGATCTTCTATGAGAGGGTTGCCATCAAGTACAACACATGCATCATAATGCCAACAATCTCCCCCTTTGGACTTCATGGCAACAACATCAAATCACTCTCCCCCTTTGACATCAAGGGCAAAGGGTTATGCTCCCCCTAAGAACATGCTCTCCTTGACTATAAACCAAATCTGCTGAAGTCTCTGAATGAACTCCCCCTTTGTATATGCCATGGTGCTCCAATCTGATAATGCTCTTTCTGAGAACAAGCTGAGATGTTTGCTCTGCTATATAGTGCTGCTCAAGCTCCCCATGACAATAAGCAAGGTCTGCAAAAGGATGTTCTATATGACTCTATCATAAATGACCTTGTTATCTCAAAAAGACTCAAAGCATACATCCATCACCCAACCGAATGGGGATCATCCATCCAACCAAGTGGGAATACACCAAAAATATGAAAACCAAATACATTACATCATCATCCCATGCATAGTGAGAAGACATAGGTTGTTACATGACCTGAAGAGATGACTACAATAGATAGACCATTACAACATGAGTCTTGCTATGACCTTTTCATCGAATGATAATCATGACAGAGACCAAACATCTAAATAAGCTCATGGCAAAGATCAGCAACATCACTATATAATAGTATCTGTCAACATCAAGGTACTTCTGTATCAACTCATTCATAACCATCCAGATCTACATGAACCAAGAGCCATCAAATGGACGCATCTTCATTAATAAACATATGTACGAAACAACCTATCATCATATAAGTAAGATCTCACCATCATCATGTCTCCATCAATGCAACTTGAATAATCATCCATGTATTCAGCCAACAATCCTCATTTATAAAAGACTCCATGCAAACACCATTAGAAAATCAACCACCAATCTTATCATGTGCATAACTCATCACCATAGCAAGATGAATCATGAGCATTGTCACCAAGGACCATCATGCCAACAATAACATATGCTCCCCCTGAACCTGTGCCAACTGTCAGATCTGATCATGCATATCAATAAGAAGAGTCAGCCAATAGATGCCTTAAGACAGGTACGCCGTTTTTATTTACCTGTCCTGCGTAGCCACGCACTTCATCTTATGCTCCCTTGCGCACACCCGCAGAGATCCTTCTTCTGTACTTCGTACATACGCAGACAATCTTCAACTATAGTGCATACCCACGCACCTGTGCCATCAGTAGACCGCGTACCTCACGCACTTTTTCTTCCATCGCATCGCGTACTTCTATGTAAGTCCGCAGGGTATCCTCCTATCGCGCCGCGTACCTCCGATCTTGCTACGCACCTGTTCTTCAGTTACTCCGCGTAATTCCGCATGTGTTCTTTTGCTAAGTCGTGTATCTTCGCACAGGGACTGTGCCTTCGCTTGCGTAGCTCCGCACCGGATCTTATACTCTGCTGGGTACACCCGTACTTTCACTGTGTATCACCTGTATACTTCTAATTAGGGCCGAATAACAGTGCCACTGGCAGTCAAATTTCCAGATCTGATCTTGTGCTCAAGAAATCATACTTCATAGATCTATTTCACTTTCCCTACTGCCTTTCTTCAAACAATCATATACGCGATTGTGCAGTATCCAACTCGCGTATATATGCAACTTCCCTTTATGGAGTTTTCATATGAGATCCAGGACACTGAAGTTTTGTACTTTCAGCTCCCTCTGATTCTGGTATGTCTGTACGTTGTGCTGTGCTTCCTTTCTCTGACTGTACTTCCTTTTTCCTCCATATCTTCAAGCTTGATGATGTCATTTTCTCCTTTTGATATGGTGCCCACACTTTGTTCCTGCATTCCTTAGCTATATGTCCAAGCTTGTTACATGCATAACATCTTACATGTTTCATATTCCTCCTATAACAATCAGTAGCTTTGTGAACAAACATATTGCAAGCAAAGCAATATCCATAGGAGTCTAAGACTCTCTAGTGACAAACAAACCAAACAAGAGCTATCCTTCTCTAGATACACATCATTCTACGAGAATTCAAATGTTTTCAACATGTCCAAGATTATGACATACATAACATTCAACATTATTCATAGGAGGAGTAAAGGATTTTCTTTGAGGAATTTCTTTCCTTGGTTGATGATGAGATGGATCTTTCTTTTCTTCTTTGATCACTTTAGATTTCTCTTTAAAGTTCCTTGCTTCACCTTGTGAACTAGATTCACCTTCAACGAATTCATGAAAACCAAGACCAGTCTTTATAGCCGGAGACCTTTGACTACTAAGAATATCATCCAAGACTTTAGAGCTATCTTGAAATCGTAAAAGCTTATCCTTTTCTTCTATTTTACCTTTCAAGATATTTACCTCAACCTGAAGCTGTTCTTCTCCTTTTCAAGAGATTTCCTTTTCAAATCTTCTTCAGCTTTTCTTCCTTCTTCCATTTGTTCCCTTAGTTTGAGAATCTCCTTTTCTTGTTCTTCATTCAGATCCTGTTGCATTTGCCGAACTCGGAAGGCACATTCCAGCTGGGATTTTAAGCTAATGACTTCATTGTCTTGTTTTTCAATTGCTTGATGTAGATCTTCATTTTGCTTCCTTGATTCTTCAAGATATCCTTTTAGTGAGAGGATTGTAGCTTCCAGATTTTCATAGTAGCCGGATCTATCTTTGAGTTTCTTGATGGTTGTGCTCCTTTCTTTGACTTCTTTTCTTAATGATGTCACTTCATGCTGCAATTTTTGAAATTGGTCTTCCTTGTCCTTGAGTAGTTTTCTTACCTTGTTTCCTTCTTCTAGTTGGGCCTTCAGTTTGGTAGCTTCTTCTTTGAAGTCACATTCCTTTTTGTTCAATAGATCTTGTTGATTTCTAATTTTGTCTGTCAGCCTTTTAAATTCTGCCTCTATTTGATATCTTTCTTGTTCACCCATAAGAGCAAGTTCAGTTGTTTCACTATCACTTCCATCTGATTCACAAGGAAATATAGGTGGAACATCAGAGGATAACACATTCATACCTAATAATGATTATAAATCTTAAGAGCTTCTTATGCCTAATCCCCAATCGATTCTCCCACTGTCATAGTTCTTCTGAGATGACTTCTTTTTCTTAGATGCTTTCTTCTTAAGCTTCTTTCCCATTGTTCCACGGATCTCCTTCAAGCGATCAAGATTTTATCAAAAGGACCTGCTCTGATACCAATTGTTGGAAATACTACTGAGAGGGGGGGGGTGAATCAGTATTATCACATTAATAAAACTTTTTCATTTCCAAACTCTGATTCATATATGCTACTTCCACAACTTCTTATGATTAAATTAATTGATCTTCAATAAGTGCATTAGAACATTATCAACCATATTATCAGTTAACTGATGCAGTAACATAGAATAGATCATCACACATAAGGCACACACATGAACACCATGATATAAGGTGGAAACCCAATGCGGGAGAAAACCACCTGCTGCAAGTCATCTCAATCTTATTCTTAATAAGAAAATCCTTTTACAATATTTGTACTGGTGCAGTCTTATACCAGTACGGGAGACAACCCCCTTTGCTCTTGTACTAGCCGATCCATTTACTAGTACGCAGGCTACTACCTGCTACAATGCTCCAAAGATTTCCTTTAGCTCTTGTACTAGCTTAGATACTAGTACGTAGGTGATGACCTACAATCTTCTCTCCTCCAGGTACCACGTTTCATCAATTTTCATACTGGATACACTGAAGCACAACACATAATCTGAAAGGCCACGTTTCATCCAATTTTCATACTAGACCCAACAACAACATTGAAGCTCATAAACAATCTTCTAAATTACCCAAGCACTAGATAAATACATATACAAGTGAGTCATGAACCAAATCTAGTCTATCAGATTACATAAAGATGAGTCATTAAGACCCTGATCCATTCATCCATCAATGTATAAACATTTAATCAATCACTGTTGTTATCAGAACTTAATACCAGAAATCAGACATCTCTTCAAAACCCAGAACACAGCAATGATAAACATAGATAGCTAAGTAGATTTCATGAGAAGTACGCAGCTTCACCCATATAACAGATGCGTATAAGTACGCACTATTTCCAACTGCTTCCCTGCGTACGTGCGCACTGTGCCTCACAGACTTCCTGCGTGCGTGCGTTCTGTTTCCAATGAACTTCTTGCACCCCTCCACATCTACAACACTTCTGGTCCTTCGTATCTGTGCACCTGCAACGCTTCTGTTCCTGCGTATCTCCGCACTTTTCTTTCACTGGACCTGCGTACCTCCGGGTATAGATAATTTCAAGACTTCAAGAATAACCCAGACTGTCAGATCTATAGATCTGAACATGCGCCGAGGAGATATCAACCCATTAGTAATCCGACTTGTAGTTCTCATGTTTCTCCTTGATTTAGATCTAGATATCTCTCATAACCCATCACTAGAATTTCAGATCTAGCTTCTTAAGATATTCAACCCAAAAACATACCTAAGCCAAATGATCTCCTTTGCTTTATATAGGCAAGCTATTCCTCAAATCAAGGATCATGGGGCTCAATAATAATAATAAAATAAAACAATACCGTGGGCCAAAACCATGATAACACAATACCGTTGGCTAAATACCAAGGATTAAACATAAGGAACCCCACGTGTGCGCGCTTTATTGTCTTGAAGTGTGTGCACTGGGGGTACGCACCTCATGAATGGGTAACTTGCGGGTATGTATGCACTTTATATAAGACATGCCTGCGTGTCCGCACCTTTTGTACGGTGTGCCTGCGTACTCCTTATTTTCTTCAATATTTGAGAGCTGATCATCAATCTCTGCTACTGTCCTATTGTACAGTGATCCATCACCTGAATGGGTTGCCATCAAGGACAACACTTTAGCCATAATGCCAACATATTTGGTTCCATAGATCTCTTACATGATTAGTATCATTGACCAATGCTAGAAGAGGCCTACTAGTGACTCTATAAAGTCCTTCAAATATAGATCCCAATGTAAATGCATCTCTCATAGGGGATCCAATAAGTCAAGTAAAAATATTTCCCTTGATGAAGGCAACCCTCATCCATTTGTCTTCCAAAGCAGATATTGATACCGAATTCCTCTTCAATCCTGACACATACATCAAATCATGGAGAAAATAGAATCCCCATAATTCAAATGAAATTTTATGGACCCAAAGCATTTAACAGGATGAGTGGAGTTTTCTCCAAGAATAAGTCTCAAATTGGAGAACTTCCTTATACGCAGAGAAATTATGAGTGGCTCAAATATCAACAAACCAACTATCCCATGAATCTTGGGGATAAGAACAAGTCAGAGCATAAATAAGAATATATTTAGATCGATTACCAACATAACTTTCATACTTAGAGTATCTTGAAGTTTTTTAGGAAGAATATATTCTTCATTGTCACTTGGAGCATCTCTTCTTATTCTTTGATCTCTTCCATTTTGATCATTCATTCAGTCATATCTTCTCCTTCAATCATCAAAACTTGTATTGTTTCTTCTAGTGTTCTAGTGAGGACCTTTGTTTTTATCAAGGAAATGTCCAGCATAATGATCTTTCTTCTGACAATTGAAACATTCAATGTGTGATGATTCTCTATCATTCCTTTTATTTGAGCTTCAAGAAGGAGGCTTTCTTGAATTTGATGGACCTCCTTTTTCTCTCATCTTCTTGCTTTAAGTGATGAATGCAGTGGGCTCTCCTTCAAGCTTTTGAATCCCTCTTATTGATATCATCCATGAGTTTTCTTCGATGAGATTTCAAAGAATATCATCAAGTGATGGGAATGTATTGATGTTTCTTATCATAGTAATGAAGATTCCCCAAATGGAAGGGATACTTCTAAGAGTTACAATCACCAATTCCCTATCACACACAAATTCCCCAACTCTTTATAATTTATCTCTTTGACAAGATATCCTCATAATGTAGGATTGCACAAAATCTCATTTATTCATCTTTATATCTTAGTGTTGATATTTCAAGGACAGGATTTCATTGAAATTATTTACCTCACACATACCATCTATCTTATCATACATTTCGTTGTACTTCTTCAAATTTCCAACATATGCAAGTAAATTATCTTGTAAACCATCAACTATAATTTTCTTTGATTTTAAATCACCTTTCTTGTTCTTGTTGTAGGTAGCAATGGAAACATTCTCGAGAGTCTCAGCTACTTTTCCTTGAATAAATTCCAAAACATCATTGTTATTAGCTATGATCTCCAACCGAATTTTCCACACAATAAAGTTAGACAAGTCACTAAACTTCTCATGTTCCTTGAAGAAAAATGAAGACATATTGCCTTGAGAGGATAGGCTCCTTCAACTTTCCAAATATGATTACTTTAATTCTTATCTCCTTTTCAGATTATCCTTCACCTAAGCTCAACTAATACTATGTTAAATTTTGGATTTTTCTATGTTGGTTCAATTACTTTAGCCCAATTCAATTATTCAATTAGCAATATTTCAACAATAATTAATATTTTGAATCAATAGTGGTTCAAGATATAACAATAAATGTAATTACAAAGGAGACAATCAACGCATCAACAAGAGACACCAAAATTGATCAAAGATTAGGGAAAAACCCATTACGAGGAAAACCCTTTGAATTTATTCTTCTTATTAGATTGTCATAAAATGTTTAGTAGAGAGTAGGTTGAGCTCAATACAAAATCATCCAGAAAAATTAACCCAAAAAAATTCATATATATGTTCCCAACATCAATCTAGATCAAAGTCAACTTGTCTTGCATTCGGTCAACTACAGCCCAATGCTGTCAAATGTCAAAATCCAACCCTAGAGCTAAACTATATGGAAGGATAGGTATGCCCATGGTTGAGATCTTCCAACCACATGAGCATTCCTTCCAGCCTATGTTTGTAGCTGAAATTTTCACATGCACATTCTGCGGTCAAAAACCAAAGCCCTAAAACACATTCAAACTTTGGACCTTGTAATCTCAGGCCTGTATGAAATACTTTCCACATTCGAACCAAGTAACAATGTGATTCCAAGGGTATATAATTTCTTGTTAGAGGTTACCTGATAAAATGTGACATTATGGGATTAAATTAAAAAATGCACTATCCCTTATCGAAATTTAGTGATTCAAAAGTCAAAATTGGTCCTCTTGAAAAGAGGAATATACTCCCATAGTTCGAATTTGTCACCTAGCTTCCAAAGTAAAAAATATTAGCCTCAACCATAAATTTATCATTTAAGCACAAAAATAATTATATGATAATATGGAAATAATAACCCTCGAAGGGACGGGAAAGTATCATACATTCAATAACAAATTATAGGATATGTAGGTAAATGGATTATAAGAAATGTAATTTTCACTTAATAATGTTTAAAGCATTTAAAAACAGAGAGGAAGTAGTGTATTGTGAGTATAGGGCCTTGTCTCCAAGGTAAAATCCCTAACATACAATACAACTAACCAAGGATAAGCCAAAAGGTTGTCATGGCACAAATGACCTGACATAGACATAAGAGTTTAATAAGCACCTAGAGTTGTTGAAGAAAAGTGAAAATGAGGGAAAATACACCCTAGAAACCCTTTAAACAATAATGAATTGAAAAAATCTTATCCCTATGGAAGAATATCTACGATGAAAATGAGAAAGTCAATAATTATTTCAAATTTCTAAAATAATTCATCAAGGGGAAAGAAATTAAGAGCTAGTTGTCCAAATTAGTATACCCATGGATATATAGTTGAGTTCCCATACTCATGTGATGAAAAAGAGTATTTAGTCCTCACAAACAAGCCACATGAAGAAATAAATAAAACCCTTAAAAATGACAACTTTGGTGTTATGTTTTTGGTAAATTTACCAAGAGGAAACTCATCAAAATAAACCTCCTAGAATGGATGGAGTCAAACTGAAACCACCTATAAAAGTTGATGTTGTGACTGGAAAATGCTCAACTCTAAGATTTGAAACTTGACTAAAACAAGTAAGCATTGGTGAAAGTGTAATGTGAGGATGATGTTAGGATAAATTAAACACAAAATTGAAATCAAAAGAACAAAAAATTCTAAGAAAAAATTACCATTAATGTGAATCAACAGCATGCCAAAA
The DNA here is from genome assembly GCA_000404065.3 of Pinus taeda. NCBI lineage: Eukaryota > Viridiplantae > Streptophyta > Pinopsida > Pinales > Pinaceae > Pinus > Pinus taeda. The sequence continues at coordinate 154,307 of APFE031525448.1, read as the reverse complement.
TCATGCATGTGATTGCATTTAAACATGGTTGGTTTATCCAAGTGAAGCCAACCAAAATTTGAGATTAATTCCTTAAGAAAAAAGGTGTAAAGCCCACATTCCTTATAGAAGGGTTTGAAAGTAAGTTGCAGAGCTCATTTGTAACTAGTGCAACAACACAATGAGACACTCATGGCGGGGCTTGCTATGTTAGTTACCACAATGAAAACATAATTAACCTTAAGCTTGAATCAATCATGACAAAATGCTCACCATTTACCACAACGAAAACATAATTAACCTTAATATTGAATCAATCATGACAACATGTTCACCATTGAAAACATGATCCATGCTAGAATCATGGAACCCAAGTCAAAAAACATACCACTTTGATTCTCTTCAATGTGGCAGTAATCATGGAAAGGGAGAGTAGGATCAATTACACATGCATAACAAGTATGCTAGTGGTGCCTTACCAACGCTTTAGTGAGTGAAAATTATTCCAAGGAAACCTCATAATAATGTCTATGAATATAAGTGTTGAACCTGTGATATGCATAACCCTAAGAGTTAAGGATTTATGTGCTAGTTTAATAATGTATGTGGAAAATAATTGTATAGAGAAAAAGGGCTAAGGCCTAAAGTTACAAAAATAAATGGGGCATCAAATTATATAAGTATATATGTATATCGATTTATATATAGACAATGGTAAAAGGAACATGGCTATATAATTATAAAGAGAATTCTTAGGTTTGATAATTGAGAAAAAGGGATCTTAGGTCTTGGTACACCACGACATAACATTGATTCCAAAGCTTGAACAATGGTAACAAGAATGGATAAGTATGCATAAAATATGTTGCCATAACTAATGCAAGATTTGTTAACCCAAGGGGTGACCTTGTACAATGATAAATTATGTAATTGTCAAATATATTTAACTTGTAATAATAATAATAATAAAATATTTTGCATAAGATGGAAAATATGTTACAAAGCATTAGAAGAAGGAGAATTTGTGGTTTCTAGTGAATACTTGTGTCTCTCTTTCTCTTGATGTGATGTCTTCATGATGTTTCTCTTGATCTGATGACTTCATGATGTATCATTGATGTGATAGTGGCTTTATGAAGCATTGTTCTATTTGTTGATATGATGCAAATGATTATGGATTGTTGTTGTATAAGTTATTTTGTAACAAAATGTTGTGAAATTGTAAATTTAGAAAAAATATATGTTTAGCAAACCCATACTTGATAGATAATGGTCCATTTAATTGACAACATTATTGGGGAGAACGCCCCACTCAAATTTGTAAGAGCTTCTAGCATGAACCCTTGAATCATGGTGTTACATAATTATTATTTTTTAATTTATTCTTTTAAACACACATAAAAATAATATGGAAAATGAAACAAAAATGTATTTTTTAAATAGTTTTAAAATCATTTTTGTTCATATATATATAATTTAGCAATAATTTTTTTTACTTAGACAAGTGGTTTAGCAATTTCTTAAATATTTTTAAAATATTGTTTTGTTAAATGATATATATTCTATCTATATATAATTTTGAAATAATTTTTTACTCCTATAAATTGTGTAACATTGTCGCAGTAATATAAAATTTGTAAAAAATAAAAAATGCAAATTTACATATTTCAATAGACTTTTAATTACTTACAAAATTGATATAATAAATAAATAATAAATATATAATATATATATATAATATATATATATATATATATATATATATATATATATATATATTAAACAAAATTTAACAACGAAAATATTATATTTTATTTTTTATGGAACATTTTGGATTACACAAAATATATTCTAAAAGTAAAATAGGTTAACAATAAAATTTGTTTTTACTATATAAAATAAATTGTAATTGCAATAATAAGTACTACTAACAATGGCTTAGTCAGGGCCAAACTGAAAATATAAACAAAATAAAAAGAATTTAATAATTAAAATGCTATAATTTGTTCATGGAATGTTTTCGATTAAAAAAAATATATTGTAAATGTAAATGTGTTAACAATACTATACAGAAAATTATAATTGTAATAACATGTACCTACAAACGATGGCTTATCAGGGCTGACCGACCATTCCCATTTATTATGATATAATTCAACTCTCCAATTCTAATTACCAGTAGTTCAACATTTAGTTATCTTAATTGTAGTATTTGTCAGTTTAACTTATTGCTCTCTTAACTGTAGTAGTTTTTATGGTACATTGACTGGTCAAGAAGGATCATATCACAGAGTGGCCTATAAAACCATGAAATTCAAATTGTGAAAAGATATAACTGACTCAATAGACCCTACCTTACACAAGACTATGAGACCCTATCTGGAACAAGGTTATGAGGAACTCAGAGGACCCCGACTGTTGTTGGCTAGGAGAAGAAATAAAATGAATAGGTTGGCTAGAAGTCAATGTAGGTAGAGTTACTAGTACGTTGGGAAAAAAAATTGCCTGGGACAATACTCAAGACCATACACATAGAGATGACATGAGCAGAAGAATCCAGCTCAGAGTAGTGGGCGAGACTAAAACCTGAGATTCTAGCTGTCTAAGTGGAAAGAGACCATGACTGTGAGCTAGAGAAAGATTGAACCTGAATTTAACCCTATGCACTAAGGCTGTGAACGTGATCTCCTTTAAGGAAATTGTTTAATCCATTAAAGAGGGTGAACTCTGAATTTAAATTTTTCACATACCTCCTAAAAGGAAAAAGAGTAAACCTAAATTTGAATATGTGTAGTAATGTTATGAACGTGACTCTGACTATCCAAAGGATTAACATTCAAGAAGTCTAGTGTTCTTTGCACTTCTGATTCCTTAAAAGATATGGATTTCTTAGAGAATTCAGGTTTTTGGACTCAGCTCCCATGATACTTTAATATATCGTATGTATTGATGACTATATTCAAAGGTTTAGCGAGGCTGCAGAGAAAGGGAAGGTGGATCTGCCATCTTCTTCTCAGAGAGAGATTGATCCACGATTGATCACGAAAGCTGCATCTAGTGAAAATTATTTAAATGTTACAATAAACACTAATCATGTTTACGAGAATTCATATTTCCCTTAATTCACATGGTTTATAATTTTTTGCGGGAAAGAAAACATCTGGCTTACCATAGACATTTCGCGCAAGAAATACTGAGTAGTACGGAAAAGGTGCGCAACTATTTGCAGATTGAGAGGCAGGGAACAAGGAGAACCATATACATTTCATTACGCACAACATTTAAATTGAAAATATGACATCTAGTAGAGGTGCCAAGTGCAACGAAGCACATGCATGTTGGAGGACGATCAACTATATACATACAAATAGTGACATAAGAGGGCATTTTTTCTGACACAACCCATGTTGAAAGTTACAGGACACACATGCAAGGGACTTTTGAATTCCTCCCGAAGAATATTGAGAAAATAATGGTTGTTGCGAGGGAATTTTGCTAAAACAACCCATGTCAAAAGTTACAAGACACATGTGGAAGGGATTTCTAAATTCCTCAAAGAATACTGAGAGAGAGAAAAATGGTAGCTGCAACATAATTTCATTAAGCAACAGATTGGAGAGTGGATTACAAGATGAATGAATTACTAAAGTGAACACATATACAATATGAGCATACGCCTAATGATGATCCCACATGTTGTATCCCGAGAGTGGATTACAAGATGAATGAATTGCTAAAGTGAACACATATACAATATGAGCATATACCTAATGGCGATCACACATGTTGTATCCCCAGTTCAAAAAGCAAATTGCTGAAGCATGTGGCTGGGTATTATGGAATTTCCCTTCTAGTTGAAATAATGCACCGCTCGTTGGCTGGATTTATTATCTTTGTTAGGTGAAAGAAATGACCCGTCTGCACCATATATTGGTGTTGGAAGTCAAGCCAACTGCCTCAAACTCCACCTGATAGAGCAAACCTAACATAGGGACAACTAAATGGGGAAATTAAATGCAGAGCATGCCAGTCCAATCCAATAGATAATGATACTCAGGTTTCGCTTATTCCAAGACCAAGGTTGAAATTTTTAGGTTTCCACTTATTCCAAGACCAAGGGTGACATTTTTTGTTGCACAGAGAAAAACAAGGAGGATATAGAAACAATCGAAGCACTCATTGTTGATTGTTTTAGTTACTGGTTCGATGTCAACTCAAAAACCAAGTAGTCACTAGAATTTTCACTATTTGATCCCCAGTTCATTGGTTGAAAAATCGATGTGTTTGATCTCCTTTGGTCGTTGAATAATAGCTATCTCTTCTTCCGAGGTGAACAATTTCATGATGCATGCTAAGCATATTCATAGAATAGTGGTTGATTGAGATTTGATAGGTTGATTAATGACATTTCTATTTGTCGTTTCATTTATTAGTTTGATATTTATTCCATGGCCATAGGTGTACAATGGTCATGGCTATTCAATGCGAGAATAGTCGGTGGGAGGAATGTTGAATGCAAATACACTGAATTAATGCATGAGCTGAATGAATGGGCTAATATGTCATTCTGTCATGGGAGATATCGAGTATGATTTGTGAATCAGGAGATCTGTGGTGGGAGATAGTAATATGTTTTTATTGAGCTCAAGAGTCTTAACAGGGAAAATTGCAAGTATCCATGTGTTCTGAGTGTCATTCTCTAGCCCACTCGCAGGTCCTAGATATAACCCTGCAATGAATGTCCTTCTCTAGCTGCAAGTTCCATATATAACCCTGCATTGCACCCATCAAAGGCACACTGGTAACACCTCTAGTTAACCTTATGCAAGGAAAGTTCATCATAAGAGATATATTCACTTAACACCACCTCCTCATCAATGTTGGAACTACTACACACCTACATGCGGACTCTTAATTAGAGCATGCGACTACATGCAACTACTACACATCTACATGTGAAATCTTAGTTAGAGCATGAAACTGCATGCAACTACTACACATCTACATGGAGACTCTTAGTTAGAGCATGGGATTGCATGCAATATTCCTTTTGCATGATTTACTCCTTGATTTTCTCCTTCTTTAACTCCGCAACTGACTAGTTATCTCCAGAACTTGTTGTAAGTGTTGAGCCTTCTCATTGATCACCACTATAGTGCATTACCTTGGGATCTTCACCCAGTAATGCTATATCATGATCATTGTAACATATTTTCTAGTGAATCTTTCTTTTCTTATTTCAATTTTCATTTAGTGTTTTTGCTCTGCAAAGCTGTGTGTTCAACCTTTACTAGAGAGATTCATCTGTGCAGGTTTTCTAACACATTTACATGGTATCAGAGCCCACAGGTTGCTAGATAAAAGGTGCACCAGTACTTTATTTTGCAGGTATTATAGCTCGGAGATCGAATATTGATAGAAAAATGGAGTTTCCTAAAGCATCGATCCTAACACCGTACAACTATCACAAATGGAAGGATCAAATGGCTCGATACCTTCGTCAAAAAGGGTTATACAGGATTACCAAGGCCACAAAAGTGGAACCCATTTCAACCATAGAGAAATCCAAGTACCTCAACCATATGGATGAGGCCCACGGATCCATATGCATGTGCATCTCTCCAGAGTTGCAGTTTCATCTATCTGCCTGCAATACTCCCAATGAGATTTGGAAAAAGGTTGAAGATCTCTACGGGAAACAGGATGAGATGAAAGGACATATGCTCGAAGTGGAGTTGCTAGCATTGGATCCACGGAACTATGATAGAATTCAAGACTTTTTCACCAAATATAATGATCTACTACTGCAACTCAAGGGTTGTGGAATTGACAAATCCAAGGAGGAGAGTCGCCAAATTCTCTCTATTATGTCAAAGCTCAGACCAGAATACTCCGTTTTTGTGTCTACATTTCATCCAGTAAGACTCGCAACAAGTAAATCCTACACTATGCCTTCTCTGAAAGAATTTATGGAGTCCCTTACTTTTGAGCAAGATAAACTCATCGGCATGGGGAAAATCAAAGCTCCAAAAGTGCATGCACTTGTTGTGCATGATAGAAGCCACAATAAACATCACAAATCTGATTCAAATCAAAAAAATCAGAAGCAAAAAGACAAGAGAAAAGCACATTCCCATCCAAGGAAGGAAGGGTACACCAAGCCCTTCAATGACTCTTCCGGCTCGAGAAATGAGAAAGGGAAGAAAGGAAACAGATGCACCTACTGTCAAAGAGGATTCCATCCAGAATCCTAAAAAATTGATCAAATGGCAAAAATCCTTCAGAAGCACAACCTTGGGGATCACATCCCTCAGGGCGCAAGAATAAAACTGAGGACACGCCACAAGGGAGAGGTAATAATTTTCATGCTTTAGTTGCAATTAATTCTTCTCCTGATGCATGGATTATAGATTCTGGTGCATCACATCATATGGATGCTGCAAAGGAAGTCTATTCCTCTTTGGATGCATGCAAAGGACCTCTCATCCTGATGGGAGATGACTCACCTATTGAGGTCACTGGAAAAGGTAGAGTGGAACTTCTACATGGAAGCTTTGAAGATGTGCTTCATGTTCCAAAACTTTCGGTAAACCTGCTTTCAGTTTATTAGATCACTCGTTCTGGCACCAGAAAGAGAGTGGAATTCACTCCAGATGCAGTAAACATATATGATGTACATATCAGCATCAAAATTGCAACTGGTGAGGTAAACAATGGAGCCAGACTGTATGCATTTTCTGAATTGATTGAATCTGAATCCTCCTTATTGCTTACACATGCTGATGATAGTAGTAGGCTTTGGCACAAAAGGTTTGGTCACTTAAATTACAGGTAGATACAGTAGCTAAGCAAGAATGAGATGGTGGAAGGCTTGCCAAATATCAGTTTCTCCGAAGGAGTTTGTGAAGGGTGTGTTCTTGGAAAACATCCCAAAGAAAAGTTTGACACCGACAAGACTCACAGAGAATCCTCTCCTCTAGATCTGATCCATAGTGATCTCATGGCGCCCTTTCCAACCCCTTTCATCATCAAAGCAAGGTATGTGCTTACATTTATTGATGATTTCTCACGGTATACTTGGGTGTATCTTCTCAAGAACAAATCTGAAGTTTTTGAGCACTTTGAAGATTTCAAAGCACTAGTTGAGACACAGTCAGAGAGAAAGATCAAAGCCCTCCGTATAGACAATGGGGGGGAATATGTTAACACAACACTTTGGAACCTTTGCCTTCAGTCTGGCATACAGTTGCAGCACAGAGTTCCATACACTTCGCAACAGAACGGAGTTGTTGAGAGAAAGAACCGATCTCTCGAAGAAGTCATTTCCTCATAAGCGATGGGCCGAAGCACTTAATTGTGCTAACTACATCCAAAACAGATCTCCTCATAGGTCTATCAAGGATCAGACCCCCTTTGAGGCTTGGAGCAGCACTAAACTAGAGATCACTCACCTCCGTGTTTTTGGCTCTCGAACATGGGCCCAGATCCCCTCTTAAAAGAGGAAATCTCTTGATCCATAGAGCATTGAGTGAATCTTTGTTAGATACCCTGATGGTGTGAAGGGATATCGACTCCTCATTCCCTCTACGGACAAGCTCATCATTGAGTGAAGTGTCAAATTTGAGGAAAGTCTCTCGCATGCACCTCAGACGCTGCATGCTGACACTTTTTATCTACCTCATGGCCGAGATGATGACTCAGTGCACTCAGATGCAAATACAGATCATGCAGATGCCGAGGAAGAGCATGTAGATGCAGAGACAGAGTCTTTAGATACAAATCTAGTGCATGCAAATGATGATCCACATCCAAGCCCAGATCGGGCTTCCAGCAGTGAATCATATTCCCCTGTCATAAATCATAGAACAAGGAGCTTACGCGAGATATATGCACAAGACCAACCAGCTGCTAGAAATGGTCTTATGGGGGATAATTCTGATCTACAGAGGACTAGATTAGAGTTTATTGAGCCTCCTCTTGTCCTCATTGCCACTGAACCATTGCCCACCTGGCATTGTCATTTGGTTCAGTCTTCTGATCCACAGTCTTATACTGAGGCTGTTGGGCATCCATCTTCGGAGTCCGCCATGCAGGAGGAGTATAACTCCCACCTCAAGAATCAGACTTGGGATCTGGTCCCCCTTCCTTTAGGAAGGAAACTTGTCCAATGCAAATGGGTCTACTAGATCAAGAGTGCTGCAAATGGGCAAATCATCAGACGGAAAGTGAGGCTAGTAGCTAAAGGCTTCCAACAAGTGCATGGCATTGATTATGACGAGACCTTTGCTCCAGTATCAAATATGGATTCCATACATCTTACACTTGCCATTGCGGCTACCCGGCGGTGGGAGGTACATCAGATGGATGTGAAGATGCCTTTCTTCATAGAGACCTATATGAAGAGATCTACATGGAGCAGCCACATGGTTTCATTCAGGATTCATCTTTGGTCTGCAGACTGAAGAAATCTCTCTACAGCCTTAAGCATGCCCCGAGAGCTTGGTACGCGAAGATGGATTCTTTTCTCTTATCACAAAACTTTGAAAGATGTAAGTCTGATCCTAATGTTTACATGCTTAGGACACATGATTCTCTTCTTATCTTAGTTTTGTATGTAGATGATCTCCTAATTAGTGGCAACTCAGCTTCAGCCATTGCTACAGTCAAGAGGGCCTTACATGATAGGTCCTTGATGACGGACATGGGTCCATTACACTTCTTTCTTGGTCTTGAGATTAGCCTGAATGCCACAAGCATCAAACTCTCTCAGGCTAAGTATGCACGGGATCTCCTCGAGAGATTTCGCATGACTGACTACAAGCCATCACCAACTCCTTTTCTGTCTGGGGTCTGCCTTGAGGATGGAGGTGACACTCCATTAGTTGTCAGCACTCTCTACCGACAGCTAGTGGGGAGCTTATTGTACCTCACCCACTCCAGACCAGATCTCTCATATGTAGTAGGGGCAGTTTCTAGATACATGCAGGAGTCGCATGATCTACATTGGAATGCTGCCAAGCGCATCCTCCGATATGTGCAAGGCACCATCACCTTCGGGATTCATTATGCAGCAGACACTGCATTGAATCTCCTTGGCTTCACAGATTTTGATTGGGCAGGAGATAACATTGATCGCAAGTCCACCTTCAGATATTCACTTAGTCTAGGATCTGGCCCTATCTATTGGTCGAGTAAGAAGCAGGCTGATATTTCTCTCCCTTCAGCTGAGGACGAGTACAGAGGAGTAGTCAACATCACCATTCAGGCTTTTTGGCTACAACACTTCCTCACTGAGTTGGGCGTTCAGTTCCACCAGCCCATTGTCATCTGGTGTGACAACCATGGCACTCTCAAATTTTGCAGGGATCCAGTACATCGACAGCGGACGAAGGACATAGAGATCCATATGCACTACATCAGAAATTTAGTACATGATTGGGTCATTGATTTGCAGTTCTGTCCCTCAGCAGAACAAACTGCAGACATCTTCACCAAGACATTCACTGAGCAGAAGTTTTGCTCTCTGCGTGATCGTCTTGAAGTGAAGGACACAGTTTCTTAGCAACTATCTTTTCTTCCTCTTTTCTTTTGATTACATTGTATTTTGAGGGGTGGGTTTTCCCACGAGGTTTTCCCTTTTTCCTCAATTTTAATACAAGTTGCACTGTATTTTGGGTGACCTTTGGCCTTAGTTGTCAGGGCCCATTTTCTATTTTTCCCCATAGTGGTGTTCAGGGGGGGTTTTGGAACTACTACACACCTACATGTGGACTCTTACTTAGAGCATGTGACTACATGCAACTACTACACATCTACATGCGGACTCTTAGTTAGAGCATGCGACTACATGCAACTACTACACATCTACATTCAAACTCTTAGTTAGAGCATGGGAGTGCATGAAAGATTCCTTTTGCATGATTTACTCCTTGATTTTCTCCTTCTTTAACTCCGCAACTGACTAGTCATCTCCAGAACTTGTTGTAGGTGTTGAGTCTTCTCATTGATCACCACTATAGTGCATTACCTTGGGATCTTCACCCAGTAATGTTATATCATGAGCATTGTAACATATTTTCTAATGAATCATTATTTTCTTCTTTCGATATTCATTTAGTGTTTATGCTCTGCAAAGCTGTGTGTTCAACGTTTACTAGCTAGATTCATCTGTGCAGGTTTTCTAACACATTTACAATCAATATATGCTTCCTACTTTCTCTAGTTGAATCAACTGTGGTAGCATAGTATAATATTTGATTTCAATTATCACGAGTCATTATCGAGTCTTTTCCTTGGTGATTTAATGCATGATATTCCCTTGTTCAGATTACCGAGTTGTTTCTACAGATTCACTTTGTGAGTCCCAATACCTTAGTGTGAACGATTCTGATTTCCTGAGTCCTTAGTTAGCTAGCCCAATTCCCACCAATTACTTTAGGCCCGGTACATACTACATACCGACTCACAAGATATGCACATGGTTACTACTAGGAGTTTTTAATTGGTAGAAGGACAACTAAGTTAGAGTGTTGCAATTGATTGGCTCGAGGGAATAATGTTTTCTCACCTCAAGCCCACAGAGAGAAAGGACATCATTATTAATTTTTAATTTATTCTTTTAAACCTGGATAAAACAATATCCAAAATAAAACAAAATTGCATTTCTTAAATATTTTTAAAATCATGTTTTGTTGCATGAATATATATATAATTTGGGAATAAAATGTTTTACTCATATGAGTGGTTTAGCATTCTTGGTAATATAAAAATTGTGAAAAATAGAAAATGCAAATTTATTGTTTCAATCTAGTTTAAATTACTTACAAAATTAATCAAAAAATATAAAAAAACCAAAAAGAATTTAATACTTAAAATATTATTATTTTTTCATTGAATATTTTCAATTGCACAAAATATATTATACCAGTATATATCAATCTTAACTAGGGATCTAACATCAGCCAAGAAAAAAGTGTGCAGAGAGGGATCAAATTTCTTTATCCTCAAATTTTTAAAGTGAAAAAAACAATGTGTTATTTTTCATTGTTTAAATTGTATTTTTAAATGATATAGGACAAAAAAAATAACCATAAAAACTTCCATTTTTTCTATATATAAATATATATGAAATTGACATATAAATATAAATAAAGCACACAAAAACTAAAAACTTACACAACTATAAAATAAGCCTACCCATTCAAAAAGTAAATATGTTTTGCTGTATAAACAAAATTATAATTGCAATAATATGGAGCTACTAATACTTTAGTCAAGTCCAACGGAAAATATAGCCAAATAAAAAATACAAAAAATTACACAAACATTTATTATCAATGTAAACGTGTTAACAATACTATATAAAAAAAATTGTAATTGCCATAATATGTACCAACCTACAATGGCTAGTCAGGCCCCACCGAAAATTCCCATTTTAGGTTCGATGTTCGACAAATTATTTCATCCTCCTTTTAACGTTATATGAGGGTTTGTTTTCCTCCTGTCTCCCTGCAATTTACTCGGCAAATATCTTGGTATTTGGATTCATAACAGTTATAATCCGGGGCAATTCCTTGTACGTAACTTTCGCAAATGATAAATTTGGAAGGGAAAGTAGGTAAACGTTTAGCATGGAATTCTATTGTATTGTATGTTGATAAATTCAGGCTAACCACATCCAACAGAACGAAAGAAATATATTTCTTAGTTTTAATATTATTTAAGAAAACATTATTGGCTACATATCCTGTGGAACGAAACTGAGCACTCACATTAGGTAACTGCAACAAACCAAGGATCCAGTATGCTCCACTTGACTGTATTTGCTTCATATAATTAACTACCATAACAATAAACAACGGCAATCTAAGCCTGTAAATTACGATGAGAAAATGGTGTCCCTACATAATCTTTCTTAAATGTACGATATCAATATCACCAAGAACTCGTGCAAATGGACGATTCGTCATCGTCACGGTTCAGATTTTCGTCCTCGTTTTCATACTAGTTGATACGAAACACGATTCACAAACCCTATTCTCCTGTTTCTTTCCCTCGTTTTCACCTGACGTAGAAAAAGGAAGCACTCAGCGGGCAACCAAGTTGATTATTCAGAGCAAACCTTATGGTACTGAAGTTTTCCCGGGAGTCTGGTGGACCCATGAGATGAGATTCATTAATCATGAACATTGTGAAAACTAACATTCGGGTAAGCGCTGTGGGAGGTTCATAGTCAACCACATCCATCTGCGGCGTTCCTAATACTGCAGCACATAGAAACAAACATATTCGTGACGGTTAACAAACACATTTGATGTATGGATAAATTTCATAGTCAAAGAAAGAAACGCAACCATCATACCTGCAACATTCTGGATACTGGAGATGAAACCCACATGAAACCTGCACAGGTACGTAGCGGTTAACACCGTTATTATGATATTAGTTAATGGATTATGTGTGCCATTTTATTCGAAATCTCTTCTGAGTTCAGGCGGATCATAACATACCCGTGCAGGTACTCGCCTCCAGGAGCCTGAAGATCCATGGTCATCTGATTACGAGGGTCCGTGATCATCTGATTACGGTTTTACGAAATAATTAGTAAGCTATGGATTTGAGTTTGACGAAATAGAGGTGAATAGATTATTATTCGGGGACATCTTGGTTAAATTAGGAATTAAACTTACGCATGCTACTAATCTCGGTTCTATGAAGTGTTGTATCATCTCTGTATCACGACCATGATAATAGATTTCAGACCCAGTAGGACCGTGTTGCACTTGAGCAGAGTTTACTTCATCACCGATGTCGATTCGTGTATCGCCGAAGCGTAGAACGACCCTCAAACGAGGAGTGAAATCGGGGAGAACGCGCCCGATAACTCCCGACTCCAGCAGCCTGAACCTTACGTACTGCATTCTTTTGCGCAACACAAATGAGAAGGATCCCAAATGAAAAAGAAAAAGAATGAAAGAATGGACACCGCGTCTGAAATATCTGCAGCCGAAGATCCGAAATCAAGAAGAATGAATGAAGAAATGGACATGACTTCCCAGCGGCACCCCTTTTCAAAGGTGGAGAAAGTCATACCCACTAAGCAAAGTTAGGTACTCTTCTTATTAAAGACGGGAAAGTGGGATCCACGAAGAAAAGTGAGTCAATGTTTCTCACATAGCTGAGGAATATATTTGTTTACTAAAGTATTATTATTATAAACAAATTCTTATGTTTATGAACAATATATACTTGAAGATCATTCATATATTCATAATTAAAAATAAATATTAAAGTACAAATTCTAAAAAAAATAGACTTGAGAAACGAATGTTTGAAAATAAATCAAAATTTAGAGTCCATTTCCAGTTTGGTTGTAGATGGATACTTTAGAAGTAACTTTGTTGAGCAATTTGACCATAATTGATATTATAGAAATAACTTTGCTCAACGATGGAAGAGTGTAGAGATTAGCCTAATATGTATTCGATAAATGTGATTAATATATGTTGATAGGTATATATTAAACACTTGTAATTATATTAATAAATATGATTTGTTTTTTTTTAAAGTTTGATAGATTTACAAATAAGAGATACATGTATAAGTCAATGTAATTTTTCATTGTTTAAAATGTAATTTTGAATATATAAAATGAATTCAGTATTTCTAAAATTTACTTTGGCATAAAATAGTGACACTCTTTAAAATGATTTAACCATAAAAAAATTTAAAAAACCAATTGCTTTATATAATGTATATATAGATTTTTTTTACATCAAAATATATTTTATTGATGTTTGAGAGTGAGAGTGAAATGTTTTTACTACTTTTCTTTAGTATGGCCACGAGATTGCTAATTTTTTATGATACTTTTAACTAAGTAAGCCAAACACATATACTCATTTTTGTCTTTTAATTATATCCCAAGTGAAATATTTTATTTATAGGTGAGAGTGTGAGTATAATATTTTTACCACTTGTCCTTAACATGACTAGTGCCAGTAAAATTATTGATGTTTTAGAATGTTTTTAATTAAACAAAACCAAACACATATATTCATTTTTTTAATATATATATACCCACCTTTTACTTTGATTTTATTATTATTATTATTAAAAATATCACTCTTGCACGAGATTTGTAACATGGCATGTCATTCAAATATTGTACATACTATTTATAAACCTTAATTACTTGATTTACATACTAGTACATACAAACCATAGTTGCATTGGATTTGTTAGTTGTTACACTTACAACATATGTATCCACTCTATACCTAACTCTAAATTTTCCACCCATTACATGCAAGACATATTCACATTTTTATATTGGTTTCTACCTTACAACATCAACCATGGCGGAAATAAATTCTATGCAACAAGTTTGGTGACTAGTACATTTGTAATTTATAACAAATATCCCGCCTCAAAATCAACACGCAGGGAGAAGGCCTGGCATGCACCACACACCCTCCCTTCGCATGGCATTCACATGATCCTCACCTAGAAACTCGTGCTTGTGGTTATGTGTACGAGAGAGATGCGTTGAAGCCATCCAAGGTGGAAATTCTCAAATGGAATTATAAGCCTAGTTGGCCTATATCATTCCTTTGAGCCATTGCTCGTTATTTGGTGTCAAGTTTTCCTGGCGAGTTTTCACTACTACTGCCAAACGATGACACGATGTTATTGGCATCTGTGATTTTCACTTCAACATGCTGCTAAATTTTTAAACGATTCTCTCACTTCTCCACCAAAACTCTAGGAAAAAAGTCTCATTTTTATGTCACTTTCTTCTATTTCCTACAAATAAAAGAAATCGTTCATTTTATCCATGTGTTAGTGTGCACTCACAACACTAGTAGCATCAAAGTGAGGTATTCTTATTTGATAATATTGGGGCATAGGATGCAACAGCCCAGGCAAAACCAAGGGAGCATAACGAGCAGATGTTGGGTTGAAAAACGTGTGGTCTTAATGGAGGTGTAGAAAAAGGATTTATTGGGATAGGTTTGGTTATTGTTTGTGATATTACTGGAACAGTAGTAGAGATTATAAAAGGGGTGGGGCTAATCGATATAGGATGAACTAGTTGGCAGATGATGTTGCAATAGTGAGGGAAAATAGTTCAACAAATTGTTGAATATAGTCTTGGTGCATAGCTTGATCAAGTGCTGATACAAAATTCGGCAATTTGTCAAAGTCTTCGAGGCCTTGTTGATCAAAATTAGGTTCAACAGATGGTTCTTCAGGTTTGTAAGGTTGTAGAGCAGATTTATCAATTATAGTTTCACCAAAAAAACTTTGAGATTTGGTCCTAAATAGATTTTGTTCAAATGTTAAGTCAAACTGAATATCTTATATGGTATCGAGGATTTCAGGAAGGGAATTTTCCCTAGAAATAGGGCTCTTACTTCGTTGACTTTTAGCTAGACTTCCTTTTCTTAATAAATTTTCAGAATCATCTCAAATTTCATGAGGCTCTCGATCAAGATGAGATTTTGTGTTAATTATTTTTGGATCTAGATCTTAAAAGTTAAAAACAACCTCTTATCCTTTATTTCTAAAATTTGAATCATTGTTCTTCCTTAAATAAGTTTTATGAACTAGGGAAGCTGATTTTGTAAAATGAAATGAAGGATGGTTTTAAGTCCACACTATGTTTTCTAGAATGCTATCACTCTAATTTTCTGAGGTTGCAGAAGAAAATAAAAAAGGTAACCACAAACAACTTTGGATGCTTAGATCTAGCCGTACTAGCTTAAGAGAGGGCTCTCTCTGTGAGATTTAACTTTGTTGTATTTAGATATTAGGCTAGTTATGAGGGTTTGGAGTTTGATTTTAAAATTGATTGGTTGATTAAGTTCCTAAAACTTCCATAGGGCTATGGAGTCTACAGTTTAACAAGAGTCTATTTCAGTTTTTAAAAGAAGTTTCACAGGGAAAGAGAGCCACAATAACTGGATCCTTTATATTTAAATGAAATTGAATGGAAAAAAATATATAAGTTCAATAGAAGTTAAATAGAAATTAAGAATTCCTTAACAGGATATTAGAAGAAAACATTGAAATTATCTACATCGAGAATCAAAGTGTATTTTTCAACAAATTATGTTCATTAGCTTTATGTAAAATAATTCAGATTTTAGAAAACATAAGTATGGAAACAAACTAATAAAACATTAACAGTGAGAGAATCACATCACCAAATAGTCCAACACATAAATCATGTGAAGAATGACCTTTTTTTATTATTGATCAGCCCATCAAATGAAAATAGTACAATAGTGTTCTAGAATGCAAAAATCCACGCAAAAATCAACCCTTGATACTTCAAAAAGAGAAGTATTTATAAGATATTTACAAAAAATCCTATCAAAACTGATTGATTCCTAAACTAAATCTATCTAACTTATTACAAATATTTAGGAAAATTTGAAATGTCTCAAGTGTTGGCACTAGGTTTATGAAATTCTTGACTATTTGGCCCTTCCAATCATGTTGTGTTCTTGATGTTGAGTTGTACAACCATATCCTCTTCTTACTCCAACAATTCACATAGTTTATCCCAACGCTACTCACTAGGGATAGTTTCCTTCAGTAACTTTATGTAAACCTCATCCACTTCAGTGTATTTTTCAAATGTTGGTTTGGAATGAATATTTGTTTAATTTCATAATGAATTTCCAATTCATATGTCAATGCTTCCAAGAATTTTTTTCCTTTCATGTCCATTCTTCCTCCTGCAACTTTAGAATTTTATTTGGCCTTAGTCATCAATTTCTCACTCTAATCGAACCACATACTGAGCTTATAATTTAGTACTAATAAATTAGGAAGTCCCTTTTTGTAGAGGGCTTCCATCTTATTAAAGAATCTCTTTACACCAATGTCTAGAATCTGACACTTTTCTTCAAGTTGTCTCATCAAATTTCTCTTAGTGAGCACCTTTCTTATTCTAATATAGTTTATGTTCTATCTTCAATCCCCAACTCTTATAATTCTTGTCTGGTTTTAGAGTTGAGGAACTTTATGAGCTCAGTAGCTTCACCTGGTTTGTCACCCAACTATTTGTTGACTTCTTCAATGGATTCACTAGATCCTTCAATCAGTTCCTAATGCTCAAATATGATTTGTATTGAATTCCAAAAATCTATCATATCTTCACTGACCAGTTTTCAAATATTTTCTTTGACCTAGGCTAGGGTATTACCCATGGCAGTATCTTTTTCCATATATTTGAATCTTTGGGACAGTGTCTGGGATTTATGCATCTCTGTTAGGGGTGAATTCTCATATCTTGGATTTTATTCTTATGGCATCTTTACATCCTGCCTTACGTTTTAATTTATTCTTCTTGTATCGATATGTTTTCTAGGGATTGGGCCAACTTAATTGAATGAGCTATAGTTAATTGTGGAGGTATTGTAGAAGAGGATGCTTCCACTATTGTATGTGCTATAGGAATACATGTTTGAAGTAGGGATGAAATTGGCACTGCATCAAGAGGAACCACTTATGGTTGAGAACTTTTCTCCTTCTCTTTGATCAACTTGTCCATCTCTACTTCCATCTCTTTGATTTGTGCATTCTACTGCAATAGTAGCTTCATTAATTTTTACTTCTGTAACTTTGTCTCTCCAAACTCTCTTTCTTGGGGATCTTCAGTTGCCGGCAACTTTAATTTATTCCTTATAGATTTTATATCAACATTATTTTTCTTAATTATCTCCACCATGGATTTTGAATTACCAAGATCAAATCTTGCTTTAATCAACATTTCCTCCAACTTTTTAATTCTATTATCTTTTGCCAGGGAGGAAATTTTATCCAATTTGAGATGATATTGAACATTGCTCAAAGACAGTTGTAGTTTGGAAGTAGTGAGGGAAGTCTGTGTGAAAGTTGAGCAGTCCATCTCTCTTGTTTTCTTGTGCATGTCCATCTGATTTAAAGGATGGACATCCTTTGCCTCAAACTCAAAGGTAGTATGCTTGAAGTTGGCTACTGATTTATGTTGTGGAAATTATGCCTGTAAGAATGACATATGCATTCTCCCCTTTTTTGTGTCATAATATGAAAATATCCTATGCCGGATTAAGGAAGAATACTTCCTAAATTGAACATAAATGTCATCATGGAGGGCTTCATTCCTCTGTTTCTTTGGAAAATATCCAGTTGCCTCTGTTCTATGAATGTCTCTGGTGCATGCAATGTTGTAGTTGGAATCTCTTTAGTAGTTGAGTATGATGGAGAATCGATAGTACTACTGTCAGACTTCAAAGTTTGAAGACCAGAGATCAACATGGTACCCTTTGTTTCCTCCACTAGTGGGAAATATATCTTAGAACTTGTCTTAATATTCTTTGTATAGGTCTTGAATTCTTTGGATGAGAGTTTAGTGATTGTAGGGTAGTCCTCTTATCTGTGTATTTTCTCAGCCTTTTCTCTGGGTATAAGAGTCTCTGAGGCAGTTCTAGAAAGAAGCTCCTCTTCGACCTCCTCCTATGTGTTATCTACCCAATTCTGTTGGTTCATGTACTTCTCTATTTCTGGTCTTTCAGTATGCACATACGGAGTTGTCTTATGTTCCACTCTTAGCGTATAAATTAACCCAAAGAGGTAATAATACCATGTAAAGCTAAGAGGGAAATTCATTTGTTTCAACAGGAGATCTTCTTCGTCTCTTATGGTTGTGGCATTACTCATAAAAGGTCTTATATGTGTTTTATTCTGAATTGAGACTTCTTCTTAGCTTCCACAAAATGGATGTTGTTCAAGTGGATTATTTCCCTGATGTACTCCAAGGAAAATATCCTCATTGGAAGGTACTTGGGTAGCCTATATGGTGGAAACTAAAAGACATAAACTCTTATTTATGTAAATGGCTGGTATAGATACCAATATCCTATATTCAACTGTTCACTGAGTTGCAATGCTTTCTGAATATCCTTACTGATTCTTGGAATTTGTTGGCTACTTAGTAGAAAATTTCTTGGATACACACAATGATGTATAAAATCTTTAAAATTATATTTTTGTGATTGCTTTTTGATGATGGAGGACCAAAAAATAATGGACCAAGGCTCTCCTTGTTGATTGAGTTTCGAGATTGTGAAGGGAAATTTTTATGTCTAGAAGAAAATGAACATGTACATAAGAATGGAAGAATATCTGAACATTTCTTAAGTTATAAAATGAAGGAACTGTTCATGAATTACATTTTCAAGGAAGTGACCATAGTCAAAGGTGCCTAATAGTCCTTATTCTGTAGAAAGGGTGGACATAAAGCGTAAAATAGGCTCATCAACCCATCCATCTGAAAAGTAACCAAGTAGGTAGGACAAGATAGAGATAATATGTCTGGTTCTTTGGGGGAAAGTAGAAGAGGAATATGGGGGATTCTTCTTGGGGAGCTGAGAATGTTCTCGCAGGAAAACCTCAAAAAACCTAGCTCTCTGGGCAAAGGTGTGTTTCTGATAAATTTCTTTAAGATCCTCACGGGAAAAGGGAGTCAAGGAGTCACTGTAGGGGACCTGCAACATTTGGTTTATATTTTGAGAGGTAATGGTGAAAAGGATTTGACCATTAGGAGACATGATAGCCCTCTTACTTGAAATACAAGAGGCATGACACTTGAGTAAGAATTCAGGGAAATAGTGGGACTAGGGTAAGATGAACAGGGGTAGTCTAGACTGCTAGAGGTTAATCTCATCAAACTAGTCAAGGTAAGTGTCAAAAAACAAGAAGCGTAATTGGAAGAGGTCGAATTTGCATTATGTCTCAGAAATTCTGTAATCTCTATTAGCTATGGGGATGTGGTCTAAATCCATAGGGGTAGCGAGCATGGGATTTACCACAGCAACAGTTTTGGGGGCAATCGTGGTACTAAAATGAGAATTGGAGAGGGTCACAAGTAGAATTGCAGAGGATTACTGTTAATTTCATGGGAAAAACTAGGAGGGAATTCCTCTGTAAATAGTTGTTGATAGGCAAGAAATCAGAGGGTTTAGGAGCAGTGTAACAATAGGAAAGTGAGAAAATGATGTGATCATGGAAAAAGGTGAGGCTTTATATATTCGTGACTAGAGCGGGACTGTTGTCTAAATGGTTGTTTGGGAACAACATTAAATTAGGAACAGGATGGAGGAAACAAAAGGGAGGCATAATAGGAAATTGTAACAATGGTCGACATGGTGGCAAGGGGTAGACAAACAGAGGCGCGGGACTGTTGGTTGGAAGTGATAGGCAGAAGTGGTTACGTGGAAGTAAGGTATGGGAAGCAAAGCGGAAATGCAAGGTGACATAACCAAGAATGCAGGTTATGGTGAAAGCGGAGAAAACTGCCTTCGTAGGGGGGTCGGAGCGGTATGTGGTATTGAGGAGGGGGTGTGAAATTATGAGGGGAGGACACGTAGCAGTCGGTAAACCACCTTTTCAGACACCCCCCTTGCTAATAAAGAGAAACCTAGCGAGGGGGCCAAAAAGGCCTTAAAACTGTCAAATGTAAATGTGATTGCAATCAAGAGTGGGAAATGTGCGCTTTTTAATGTCAATGGTATAACATGGCATATCGTGCATATATTTTTACAATAATGTCTGAATTTGGACAAATGAAAATATTACAAAGAACGCTTCATAAAATGAATTTCATTTTTTTCGAAACTAATCCAACTTAAACCAATTAGGGTGCATTAGAAGCGCAAATCCTATTTTAATTTTCCAGTTAAAGGACTAGAAAAATCTATTCAAACAATCAAACTAATCTAAGAACTACATTAATGCACATTAAATTGTTGAATTAATATATTCACCTATTATACCTATCTAATCTTAGCCAAGATTATGCTTTTTGGCTAAGTTATTCACTGTAATCTAATTGACATAAATTGAAATTTGTTTGAAGATGATTAAACTATATGTTTCAAACAAAAAAGGTATTGTGGCATTTTAGACAAGATGCACACAATTTCATGAATTTATTCTCTACGAAATTATTGGACTATTAGTGGCACTCGAAGTGACATCACTTTCACATTTTTTCTTTTTTTTGTGTGGTTATTTTATCATTTCTTTTTCTATTTTTCTATTTATATACCCTCTTTTAATTTTTTATTTTTATTTATAAATCTTTTTCTAGAAATAATTTGCAGTATGCAATATTATTTACAATTTCAAATAAAGAAATAAATCGTTCAATCATCATTTTATCCTATAAATTATAGGACCCTAACACCCCTATCAATGTGAAGGAATGATATGCTAGAGAAACTATGTTCCATGAGCTTGACCTATTCCATAATTGGTTGCAGTTTCAAGTTCTTGGCTCGTAGCTTCCTTTTATACATTTTTGTATCATCTCAAAATTGTCATAGACATCCATCTTAGGGATCCCTTTGTTTGCTATCAATTTTAGTAGAAACTTCAATGTAGGTAGCTCAACATAATTGTTTCTTCCCATACCCAAACCTTTTTTGAAGACCAATCTCTTTTATCAATGCTATTTAAACATCTTCTAGCATGACAAGCATAGACTTTTTATTGACTCATTTAATCAAATAAGCCTAAGTACATTGACAAAACTTGGCAAAATGTGTCATCATTTGCACTACTTCTGCAATAGTCATCCTTTACTATTCTTCATAAATATGTGTGAAATGATCAGTGCCCTGAGCGTTGTCGTGGAAGAAAACAATTATTCGATATGCCTTTGGCATTTTCTAAACAATGTTAATGTTCTTGCAATGATTCATAAATTGGTGGAAAAAATTATTATTTTTATCCCCTTGGTCTAGGTAAATTGCTCAACTCTCTCCAATCCTTTATCTCAGTCATGAAGCTATCCTTTACTAAGGATGTCTCAAAATCTATTCTTCCAATAGCTTGAGGTCAATAATATTGGAAGAGGCATCCTAGTTAGATTGTAAAAAT
This sequence comes from Pinus taeda, assembly GCA_000404065.3. Classification (NCBI taxonomy): domain Eukaryota; kingdom Viridiplantae; phylum Streptophyta; class Pinopsida; order Pinales; family Pinaceae; genus Pinus; species Pinus taeda. The sequence goes on along the minus strand of APFE031525448.1, from coordinate 132,395 downwards.
AAATGGTTTGAAGATAAATCTATCAAAACATAGATCTCTTCATCTGATTGCACTTAGATCCATTAGGCTGGAAATGCAATATGGCATCTTCTAGGAGGATCATCCTCCATTCCATGGTCAACAAAAAATCAAATACCTCTATGATTGAATTAAATATATCACGATGTCAAAAGTACCTCTCCACGGAATGGGCCATCCTCACCACGAAGATTCTCAAATCCATTCCCGTCATTGGTATTGCCAATAGACACCATCATTAAAATATGGAAGAATAAAACATATATCCAACGCGCATCTCAATAAAAACATGTAATAGAATCAAGGAAAAGGAATGAGAAGAGTATGAAAATAGAGCAGTCAACACAAAGAGAAAAAAATACAAGCAAGAGTAGACATAGACCATGCCTCTCATATATTCAAGAATAATGATTATGGTATCCTTTAAGCTCTCCTTCAAGCTCTCCATAAACCATAGCAATGAGTTGTAAGGATTTTAAGACCCTCCTTTATGCCTCTCATGAAAAAAAGCCTACAAATGTGAACTTTTGTAAAATAAATTTCACTAAGCATAAGAAATCTTCATGACAATATTTTTAATGGTGAGAGCACTCTCAGTCACCCAAGGAAACCTCTAGGATCAATCAGAGAGCACTTTAAGCTCCTCGTGTTCATTCCAAAGGCACTAGAGAAGTGCTTTTCCCATAGTACCTCCCATGGAGGCATAGAACACTCCTTCATACCCTAAAGAGTGCTCCCAAACATTTTTTTCATAATAGTGTGCTATCAAAGGTTCTTCCAAGACTCCCACACTCAAAACACTCAAAGTGGTCAAGAATCAACAATTGTGGGAACAATTCATTTAAGAAAAAATACAAAGTTCAAGCTAAGAAAATAGCATGAGGTAGCAACAAAAGAGAGTTACTCATTGTCATGATTCAAAGGTATGCATGTAAAATGAAGGAAGACCATAGCATAGAATAAGGTCAATATATCTTAATTATTATACCTTGGTCCTAGATAATCAAAATCAATAAAATATCTATATGAATAAGGTCAATGTATCTCAATTATTCTACCTTGGGGCCACATAACCAAAATTAAGAAAAATGTACATGACTATAACGAAATGGTCGCAAGCTTATCAAGACACATGCACAACAACCACCAATAGTAATAAATCTCAATGAACTGACAAAGAAACTCAATTTCTTGAATATAAACTTTATATTGACTTTAGCATCCTTTACTTTCAAATCTATAAATCATGCAAATCCACAAGGCCTTCAAACTTTGCAATATTCTTAAAGCAATTTTTTACAAAAAAAATACTTGGGAGAGAAGCATTACCAACGACATTCTATAGACATATATTCACATTTTATGTATTATAATGCATATATTTTCAATTAAAGTGTGCTTGTACAATAGGACCTAACTCATTGGTAAAGCAAGGGTGGTGATATTCCTCCCACTCCACCCACCCTAATTACCAAATAAAAAACATGTTAGCCCCTTATAATCCACCATGGTTGTGCAAATAGAATGAATATTATGATATACAACATTCCTAGAATTAGTGCTAGCACCTTCAAAAAAAAAGTATAGAATGCTAAATTAGTTGTGGAGATTGTAGAATTTCATGCTAATGATAGGAAATACGACATTATTAAGAGCTTAGAAATGTAATTCATAGTATATTAGAACATCAAGGATTTAATGTATGTCTCAAGAGTTTGTAACTAGCGGTAAACTATTTAGAAGTTACAAATTCAAAATAAATAGTATGAAGTAGAATAGGAAAAGAAATTGAACCAAATAACATCAGCCATCCAACAATTACAAAAGTTATGAACCATATTGGAAGGTGTAGAATATGAAATGTAATAGGCCATTGTCACCAAGGAGTTACAACATGTATAGAATAATGTTTACAACATAGGCCATGTGCCTAATTTATAGAATAGATATTGGAAAGTAAAAAATGAATAGAGTTGAAGTCTATGTCAAGTAATGAAATAAAAAATAAAAATAAAAACAAAAACAATTCTACTATCCATTCTTGATTTTTCTTTCCATGGGAAATTCTCAGAACCCTAATACACAATCAATGAAATGAGTAGATGAAAATTAGAATAAGCAAAGAAGATGGATTTGACTTTTTATAATCTCAAAACCATCCTCCATAGGCTTTGGGGCCTACTAGGGTCTTCACATAGTCCACAATATTTTTAGAAAAAAGGAAAATAATTAGTCCTCTTTCAACCATATGGGGAGTGTTCCCATGAGTGCTAGGAACATTATTCTGAGCACTTGGATGTGTAGTTGCCCAATTAAATCACACACTCCTACAACACCACTTCCATCACAAGAATGAGAGGGGAAAGTGAACTCCCATGTAATATAGGTTTCTACTAGGCCCTCCACATTTTTCTCCTGACAAATTGTTCTTGGAAGTTCCAATGAAATTGAGCCTCAAAAGACCCCTTTCAGGCTTTCTCCGAAGGGATTAAAGAACAACACATGATAAATATCCAATAATACTCCCATGAATAGATTATTGTATTAAATATGAATTGCTAGAGTTGGAATATAGAGTGATGTCCTAGAGGTTTTAAATATGGACAAAAAGCTAGCTTTTAACATTTATATATCTCAGTAGAAAAAAGATCCAAATCACTATAAGTAGCAAAAATTTGGCTTCCAAATATTTTGGACGGGGGAAATAGTGAACAATTTGATTGGAAAAAGGAAAGAAATTTCAGCTTTGTATGTTTTTCAATTGACAAAAAGAAAGCATTCTGAGATTTATATGTTTTTCAAAATTCAAAACCATGTTCTTATTATTTACTTCCTTAATTATTATTTTCGTGACACAAATCCCATTAAACAAGAAGTTGTCCATGTGATTTATCTTTTTGTTGTTGTTGCAAATCCACTTACTGAAGTTTCTTATGCATTGATGCATGTTGTAGTCAACGAGACATATGAGTAGGAAGAGTCAAATCTACATGTTTTTCTTTTGCAATGTGGGAGTTTGGAAAGAATATACTAACATGGATTCCACAAATTTATGTTACTATGAATGTTGAAAAGTATCGAAGGAATGGATTCCTTGATCTGTGCCTTGATTCAAAGAATTGATTTTGAGATCTTCTTAATCATGTATGCATTCTAGTGAGCAGGACAAGTTTAATAAATAGTTTGACTAGTGAAATATTGTGGAGGATGAGTTATATGTCCTCTAACTAGAGTTAAATTGGAAACTGAGTGAACAAGTGGAGTTAGCCTCCTAAATTTTAGGAGGATCTAGTTAAAGTGTGTTCACTTCTGTTAACTAGAAAAGTTCCATTCCAAATCCTAATTTAGAAAACTCACTAACAATAGCCTAATTGAAAATATTATAAGTTAATTGAAGTCACACAATTAATCAATCAATTGTTGAGCACTATTTTTTGTGCAAGAGAGCTTGTCGAGGAACAAGCCAAGTGTTGTGTGAATTATTGAGGAAGGCAATTTTCTCTTTGGAGTGCACATAGAAATAGGGGAAATCCCATTTTAATATGACCTAAATCAGTGCTACGAAATAGGAGATTATTTCCTAATGTTTTGTACTAGAAAATCAGAGCCTCTAGTGCATAGAGGAGGAAGCAGGTCAGATTTTAGGTAGAGGTTTGAGGCCTAGGACATACAAAAAAATTATTGTATTTTTAGATTGGAACCAACTTGTATACGTATCAAATATGTTGCTTAATTTTACATAGTAAAATTTTGAAGCAAACGATGGTTTTCCCTATTGGGTTCATTATAAAAATTGTGTTTTATTGCATGAAATTTGTGAAATTATTTATGTTCTACTCCATTACTATTTGGTAGATAAACCTTGTTCCTGTGTGAAAATAATATTTGTTTTCAAATTGTTCATAACATTAGATAATAATTTCCTTGAAAATGTACATGGTATCAGAGTTGTGAACAAAAATCGATTAATGTTAAGTTTAGGTATGTTCTATGCTACAGCAATTTATTTAAATTTTCATAGTTAGCAATCATATCAACATTAAGATAAACTGCAGATAGAACATAGATATAAATCGCAGAAGACACGCCAAAACAAGAGGACACAAGATGTGGCGCTAGCCAGGGACAAACCCCACAATGTGTTGGGAAAACCTTTGATCAAATCTTCTTCTATATTCAAAGTTCAGCAGAGAAAGAGAGAGATAGTACATTTACAATAGAAGTCAACACTTTGACTTATCTAGATCTAGCATAGATCATTTCATATAATGATGAGATCAGTTGAAGACATTCTACTTCAACTAATTCTCAAGGTGACTCCTTCACATATCATCATGTTGCATTTGGTCCTTTAGTTGCACCACTGCATACTGCACCATGCTGTACTAATCATGATTATCATCATGTTACTCATGTCCATGATTTTATCCATCATCATGCTGCTCAAACTAATGTGCATCATCATCATGCTAATGCCTCTGCTCCATGTATCATTGTGGTGCCCATGCACATGATCTCAGAGTGCTGCTCATCATGTTGTTGCTACTACCTTCATCATGCTGCAACAATTTGCTTTTGTTGATATCAGCCTTAGGTGCTTGCTATAGCTTGCAGCCTAGCAAAGCAGCTAGGCTATGTTCCGGATCACACATAATGTTGCTGCCCATGATTTCATTATATATATATTTGCTAGATCACACATAACAACAACGTCCTTATCTCTATGCCGCCAAAGTGTATATACCTAGATTATATTAGGGCTGCGTATGATTCATAATGAACAACGTATTCATACCTCCATGAACAGTGTAAATATAATCCATGATGACTGCGTTCTGTATATATATCTGACTATGTTCTACACCTTATATATATATAAATATTTACGTTGACAACATATGAACTGCGGCATATTAACCTGTGTATGAGTGCTTCAGCCTATCGATGTCTTCCATGAACTGCGTATGGGATAACTGCTCCAGGTGCTCCCTTTGACTGTGATCATTACAACGTGTTAGGGTTTAGCGACAGTGGTGCTCCCTTTGACTGTGTTTATTGCACGTGTTCCTCTGTAGCCTCATCATGTGACTACATTACAGCATGTTCTCTTTTTGCCTTGACAACGTTCCATCTGGTGGCTGCGTTGGCGTTCCATATTCCATATGCGTATTATAGGACCGCTTGGTATATTTGGTGATGCGTATATATATAAAAATGTTGTGTATGACAACGTTTTATTGTAACGTATTCCATTTATAAGTATGACCTGCATTGCTACGTATGACAACATTCCATATATATCTGAGAATTTTTTCCTTTCATTATAGTGTATACCTGTACGTGGATTCCAGAGGTGAAACCTGAGCGTAAACATGTTTCCATTGACCAGTGTAATGAACAACATATCAACGTATATATGAAAGTGTATTAATGTATTATTGACCAGCGTAATGAACAACATATCTATTGTATGTTTCATGACCTGTGTATTAGTCCTTATGCCCTGCATATAAATGACTTCAAGAACTACTTACCGGTCCGAGAATATTACAGCCTCTATTGACTGCGGTTAGATGACTATGGCACGATTGAAAGTGTATAACCATGAACATCGTCTTACCATGGTTGTGTTGTACTGCGGCTAGGGCATCACCATAAGTCCAGCATATTACTCTTGGTGTCTCACTCCTTCTCCAAAAAGTCAAGACATGGAGAGGAAGAGATCACTCAAGAATGTATGCCCAAATGACATCAAATCCTCATCTATTTATACCAAAAACGTCTAGGTTGAATAGACATGACGTTTGGGCTTCTAGAGCCTACATAAGAGTTGGTCGGCTTAATAATAATTATATAAACAAAATAAATTCATATCTCCATAAATACTTATCGGAATCGGATGATCTTTGGATCATTCCTACACCTCTCGATGAGAGGGATCCAATAAAAATATTAGCTGCCAAAAATAAGCCGACCCACATGGAGTTTGCCCCTAGTTGCCAAATTAACACTCCCTCTCAACTAGGGAGAACTCCATCCGCTGATCCATATGTTTGACTGTACTATCTCGGCCATTAGTGCCTTGCACTGCTCTGCCTAGCTCTGCTTAACTCTACTATGCTCTGCTCAGCTCAGCTCTACTAGCTCTTCTCAGCTCTGCTAGCTCTGCTCTGCTCAACTTTGCTAGCTCTACTCTGCTCTGCTCAGCTCAGCTCTGCTGGCTTTACTGAACTATGAAGAAGAAGAATTGATCGAGAATAAGTCATATCATTCTCCACTGACCCAAAGTCAGTCTTAGAGTGCGTACCAGTGGTCCCAGACCAGTCTCAACTGACCTGAAGTCAGCTTCATAGTAAGTACCACTCCTACCATTGGTCCTAGACTAGTATCGCAGTCTCAGAGAGTGTACCATTAGTCTCAAACTAATCTCAACCGACCCGAAGTCAGTGTCATAGTATGTACCACTCTCATTGGTCCCAGACCAGTACTGCACTGACATGAAGTCAGTCTCGGAGTATGTACCATTGGTCCCAGACCAGTCTTAACTGACCCAAAGTCAGTGTCATAGTAGGTACAACTCCTACCACTGGTCCCAGACCAGTATCGCAGGCTCAAAGAATGTACTACTAGTCCCAGACCAGTCTCAACTGACCCAAAGTTAGCGTCATAGTATGTACGACTCTCACTGGTCCCAGACCAGTACTGCACTGACATGAAGTTAGTCTCGGAGTATGTACCACTGGTCCTAGACCAGTCTCAACCGACCCAAAGTTAGTCTCATAGGAGGTACAACTCCTACCACTGGTCCCAGACTAATATCGCAGGCTCAGAGAGTGTACTACTAGTCCCAGACCAGTCTCAACCGACCCGAAGTCAGCGTCATAGTATGTATGACTCTCACTGGTCCCAGACTAGTCTTATACTGACACGAAGTTAGTCTCGGAGTATGTAACACTGATCCCAGACCAGTCTCAGCGAACCCAAAGTCAGCGTCATAGTATGTACAACTCCTACCACTGGTCCTAGACCAATACCATTGATCCCAGATCAATGGAGGTCATCCTAGCATAGGGAGTACAGTAGATACAACGATGCGTTCATCAGTACTACTATGGTCCCTAACTTCATTTCCCTACTCATTGATCAGATGAGAGATACTTCCCATGAGTCCCAGACTGCATGGGTAGGATGCCTCGATAGGAGAACATAATCAATCATGTCCTCCTAGGAGAACACATCAATCCTAATACAATCACCATGGAGAACACATCAATCCAGGCCTCATAGGAGAACACATCAATCCTGCTACAACCACCATGGGGAACACATCAATCTGGGCCTCACAGGAGAACTGATCATCCTACTACACAAGAGAGCGAGTCATGTTGTCCCACAAGAGAGCGAATCATCTTGTTCCAGTGCGCACCACCACGGGAGGGGGAGTCACCCTGTGGTTGTATGTTGGTCGAGTAGAACTCCAAGCCCCCCAGAGCTCCTAGAGCTCAATGTATGTAACATTCAGGACCATTTTACAAGGGTCTCTCGATGACTCCAAGTCATACGAAAAATCATAGATTTAATCTTTCCCCGTGGCTTTGTCAAAATGTCAATGACTTGTACGATAGTCTCAATGCAATGGAGCCTCCTTACTCATCAACTTACCATATTCCAGATTAGACAATATCTAATGTTTACCTGCTGGAGAAATTGTTGAATAGAGGATTCACAATAATCAAATCCCACCTCTGGTTGTCACAAAGAATCACAGTGGTATTCATCATGTGTACAAACAGCTCCCTGAAGAGCTTCAACAACCAGACTGCCTCACAGAAGGCCATACTAGTAGTGATGTATTCTGCCTTTGTGGTGCTCAGAGTCACTGACTTTTGCTTCCTGCTCATCCAGGATATCGAGGCAAATTCCAAAGAGAAACAACAATGAGAAGTGCTCTAGTGATCCTCTACACTACCTGCCCACTCATCATTCGAATAACTATGTGGTTTCATATTTCAACAGTGTATCTCAATCCATGAGAGATTGTGCCCTGTAGATATGTCAGAAGATTCCTGGCACCAATCCAATGAGGCTCAACAAAATATGAGCTCACCATGCTAACTGCAACAGATATGTTCGAACAGAGGTTCTCCAAGAACATCAATGCGAATGAGCTTATGAAACTCAGAGGCATTTCCCAAATTAGGTTTGACATCACTACCATATAACTTCTTGAAAGTTAATATCCTCGAGGTAGTCACAGGCTTGCAGCTTATTGTTCCACATTCAGAATCCAACTCTCTCTATCTCCTATAAATGAGAGGGTCTGCACCTGTCAGACATAGGTGCCGGTACAAGAGGTTTATCATCCACAACCTTTGAGTAATGGTTTGGATCCATTTCACTCCTAGTGAATATCAATTGAATTAGACAGCTATCAATCCTTTCATACTACGCCCGAGGTGTTTTGCTTCATAGAGGACTCTCTTCCACCTGTATACATGAGATTCCCTGGATGATTCTCAAACCCCTCAGGTTGTTCCAAGCCTGTGGACCTGCTGCATGAGGGGAATGGTCCCCTTATTATATTTTCCTCCAGTACATTTCAAATATGTACCTTCATGCTCCTTTTTGAATTCAAGCATCATAGTCACCATCTGACTCACAGACCTTCGGTGCTGAGTCAATGGACATGGTCCCCAGTGGACTTCCTGCAACTAGATACAACCCTAAACTCAAAAACATCTTTGAAGGATCTATTTTCAAACACATACCTTTTCCATCGATAAGTGCCATCCTATAACCTTTGACTTCCATTTCTGAGATGGACATGAGGTTCTTCTACTGATCAGGTACATAAAAAAAGATTCTGGGTTTCCCTCCTTTCGTGCAAGAGTCGACCATTTCCTTGATGACCTGCATTATTAGTCATTCCTTTGATTATCGAAAATTTCCCAGGAATGATTTTTATCTTCATCAAGACATGTGTCTCTACCATTCGGTTACTCCTTCTCATAACGACTGAACTTATTTCAACAAGGCATCTGCCTTTCCTTCCACCCTTAGATCTGAACTTCCCAATGAAGTGATCTTTAGATAGGCCATCCGAAACTTCCGTAGTGCCATTCTGATAACATTCTCTACTTCGAATTCTCCCTTAGGTGAATTATGAGGAACCCATTGATCCTTCTTTCTTGTCCCAACTGTCTTCGGTAATTGCTCTTTCACTCTTGCTTGGTTATTGTCTTCACCTAAGCTTTGATACCATGTTAAGTTTAGGTATGTTCTATGCTAGAGAAATTTGTTTAAATTTTCATAGTTAGCAATCATATCATCATTAAGATAAACTGCTGATAGAAAATCCCTTTCGCTACTCCCTTGGTGACTTGACTCAAGGGCCAAGTGATATGAGAAAATCCCAACACGAACCTGTGGTAGAAGTTGGAAAGACCTAGAAAGTTGCGGAGCTTTGTCAAAGTGGTTGGAGATTTCCAATTCTGAATGAATTAGATCTTGGCTAGATCCACATGCACCCCCTGTTAATCAATAATGTATCCCAGATACTGAACCAAGGTCATGACAAAAGTGCATTTCTCCAAATTGGCACATAACTTGTGTTGCCGCAGTGTTTGGAGAACCTGTCGGATGTGGTGGAGGTGCTCTTCCCAACTCTGGGTGAAGACAAGGATGTCATCTAAGTATACCACTACAAATGAGTTGGTGAATGGCCACAAAATGTCATCCATTAGCCTCAAGAAGGTTGCAGGAGCATTCATCAATCCGAAAGGCATAACCAACCATTCAAAAAGGCCCTCCTCGGCTTTGAAGGCAATCTTCCACACATTGGAGGGTTCGCTTAGTACTTGGTGATATCCTAACTTCAAATCAATATTGTTGAAATATTTTGCCCACTTCAGTTGGTCCAAGAGGTCATCAATCTGTGGGATCATGTACCTATTACGGAAAATGATCTTCTTCAGCACCCGATAGTCAATACAGAGTCTCCAAGTCCCATCCTTCTTCTATACCAACATGATCAGGCTCCCACAGGGTGATGAACTCAGACGGATGTGACTTTTCTGCAGCAGCTCCTGAATGTGCCACTTAATTTCATCATTCTCTAGAACAGAGTGTTGATAGATTGGTCCATTGGGCAGCGGTGCACCTGGGGTCAGATTAATGGAGTGCTTGACCTGATAGTGCAGAGGAACCCCTGTGGGGGAGGTGAAGATGTCCTCGTACTCCTCCATGACCTTTTCCATCTATAGTTGTCATGTGAAGGGGCCCTGTCTAGAGGTTGTGGCCACTGTCTTCTTCGTTCCTTGAGGGCGTATCATCAGGAAAACAAATTTCCCGGTTTTGGAAATGAGCTTACTGCATTGTTTTGTAGTAACCAAAGAGATGGCGGTCAGTGGTGCTACCTCCGGTATCCTGGACAACTTATTTCCCAAAGTAAAAATAACATTACAGGGCCTTAATTCATATATAGCATGCCGCTTCCACAAGTATGGTTGTCCTAATAATACATCATAAGCTTCAAGGGGAGCAATGTCACACATTACGTCATCCGTGAAGGGCTTGATGTTGTATGGAAGATGACACTGTTGGCTCACGCGAAGATCCCGTCCTTGGTGAAGCCACCCGATGTTGTATGGTTGTGAATGTGCTATGGTCGGTAAGCCCAACTGCTGCACAACCTCTGCGAAATGAGGTTCTTTTGGCTCCCATTGTTGACAATGAACTGTAGCGAGGATCCCTTTACCCACATCTAGGAGTGGAAGAGACACTCCTTCTCCTCTGGATCTGCGGGTTCCTCCTTCTAGATCTTCGTGGTGGCAATGGTGGCATTGGGCTCCGCATCAATAATCTACTTCCCTTTGTCATTCCCCTTGTCAAGTTTTGACTCAAAGTCAGAACATGCATCTGATTATCAAAACCTTTAGCTTGGCCACTAGTGACTACTTGGCCCGACACTAACTTGTGTTGTGAGTGGAGCTCTTATGGAACTCCCACCACTTTCTCATGTCCTTTTTCGGCTTCATTGCGCTATTCTTTGCTTGTAGCTTTGGTGGGTTGTCTTGGGTCACCCTTCCTTAGCTTTGTCCTTTGTTTTGCAGTTTGGGGGCACCTTTCCTTTACTTCGAATTCACAGATCCAAAGTCTCGCTTCTTCTGTTTAAAATTTTGCTTGACCTTGACGGCATATTATTATGTCGTGCCGAGAAAGGAGATATTCAGGAATTCTATTTCTTCGTGGATGTACTTATGTAGGTAGCCGTGGCATTTTAGTACCAAAATCTACTCTGAATCCTTGATACCCAACATTGTGTGAAGGGATTGGAAAATATTGGTAAACTCTGACACGTCTTGGTCCCTTCCATGCTACAACATGGTCCACTTTATGTATTGATCCTCATAGCTTTCGACAAGGTATTACTTCTCCTTGATGGCATCTTGGAATGAATTCCAAGTGGATGTGGCTAAAAATAGTGATCCTGTACTTTCATCCTTATGCTCGTAGTAGGTTTCCCAGCAGTCCTTGATGTGGGGGGCTTCTTTTAGAAGAGCAAAAATAATCTTTTCCCGATTGAAAAATTCATGAACAGGAAAATAGCCCTCTAGCAGGTTTAACCATTTATCAATGAAATTTGCATCTATATCACCCTCAAATAGGGGGATTTCAAAATTAACTTGTAGCTTAAATAGTGTCGCATTTCTAGAGTAGCTGTTGGAAGCCAATGCGTCACCCCTGGGTAGCCACTGAAGGATCTAGGCAAATTTGTCCATCATCGCGTTCCTTTGTTGCTCGAGGGATTCTTCAAGCAAGATTTTGATATGATCTCCTGCCCCCCTTGTCTTTCTTTTCATCTGCCATGGGAGGCCATCAGGATTTTCGAGGCTGGTCTTGCAAATCTTCGACTAGCTCAAGCCCTAACTCCTTATATCCCGACCTCGTTGGGGACATGCCCGCTCTGATACCACTGATCCAGATTTAAATAAGAACACAACAAATTATAGAGATAAACATAAACACAAAGATGCAGCTAAAATAATACTTCATTTCATTAATGTAAAATACTGAAATATGCTTACAAAAATAAATGGAAATACACCAGTTAGGGTGATGATATCTTATCTCTGAGAAGATATGTGATGGCTACATGCCTCTGAACTAAAAAATAATGAGGCTTAAGGGCCTTTTTATTATTGAACAATAAGAGAAAACCCTAAACAACCAAAACCCTATCCCGGGATGTAACACCAATAGTTTATGGGCCTCATGGGTGAGTTGGACAACCAACTTCTCAGAGTCATGACTTGGTCATATTATCTCTATTTGACGTGCATGATAGACGATTGGAAAGATATCTTCGAGGACTATGACAAAAAATTCAATTTTCGGTGAAAAATCTCTAGCACTAGATTTCCAAAAAAACGTCGTTTAGGGCCTCAAAACGGCTCCGGAAGTTTAGGACCCAAAAAAATACTAAAAATAGTAAACTTTGCTACAATTAAGGAAACTAAAACACTAAAAGAAGCAATGGTGGGGGTCCAAGTGGAATTGACGGGTGGCCGCTAATATCCACCTAGATCATCCCAACAGTCAAGTAGTCTCTTGCATGTGAAACTGAGTTTACTGGTTTCCTCCGGGATCAAACAAAACTAACTTGCATGCATGGGATTCTTCTACCAAGGTAACATGCAAAAGTATCCCCTGTTTCATGGATCTATGTTTAGTAGTTGGAGGTTACATGCAAGGATCCTTTCTAAAAACTCCCACCAAGTTTCATTTTCCCTAGTTTTGTCTCATGCGCATCACAACCTCGATGTTATCAAAACTCATCAACCAAACACTACAAAGCTCATTCCTCACATGAACCTTACATCTCTAACATCCCACATCACATCTAGGAGTTGTCAACACATTCAGCTTAGCTGTTTTGGGGTAAGCTGGATTTCAATGACTTGTGTTGCATTTCTGGAAATTTTTATGTTTCGCTTCATATGAACATTGTCTGCTTGATTTCAGTGAACACTTGTTGTCGTTTTGATACATGTTAGCTTGTCCTAGTACTGTTTCAGTTTTCCTTGCTATCTCACTACTATTGCATGCATGAAACTGTTTTTTCACGAATGGTCATTGATTCAGTGACTCACCTCACCTACATGCATGTTGACATGTTTACTGGATCTTTCATTCATCTTTGCATGCACTACCAATCACTTCTACTTTCACTAAATGTTTCCATGCATCCACTACCATATTTTCTTTCAATTTACCATCGACGAGTCAGTCCAACCTTGGTACAGACTCTGCGTTCACTGAGACAGTGTTGCATAATATGGGGAAGGAAGGCTCTATCTTCCTCTCCAGAAATAAGCATTGTCCTCTAGGATTGTTTTGTGCATTTTTTATGGAGTGTGATTACTAGCCTAGAAAAATGTCGAATGCAATCACAAGCTTGCAGCCATTGCCAGCTGAGATTGTGCATTATGCAATTCCAACAGTTAGTAGCCAAACTAGACTATGCATTGCATAGTTCCAGAATTCATTCATTCTCCTAGTAGCCCAGACTATGCCTTGTGTAGTCTTGGAAGTCACTCTCCCAAATTCCCAACCGAAATTGCACACCCTTCACGATCAGTCACATAGGTATGTTGCAAGTTAGTTCACAAGTTCATTTTGCTTTTTGACTAATAGATTGCTTGCCATGAGTTTTTCCATGTCTCTAGGTATTGCAGGTGTTTGTTGAAAAGTGTGCGACAAGAAATGCTTGTTGAGAATGCAACAAGATGATGGAACTTAGTGGAAAGGAGTCGCCTTCACTAAGTGGGCCCGCAGGCTATTTTTGGCGCAAGTCTATTTTTAGACTATATCTATTTTTAGACATATGGATCATCTCTATGGATTGCAGGTTGTTTTTTATGGATGATTGATCAAGTTGGAAAAAATAGATGGACTTCTATTTTTAGACCACAGCGGAGTGACTGCTCATTCTAAAAATAGAAAAGTCAAATATTATTATCTCACAATAATATTTGGACTATAAACTTTGTCTTATTCTCTTGGAGCACTTCAGTTCGAGCTACGGATGTGGCACATGCAATTGCATGAAGGAAATACGTGGTTCTTATGGGTTAGCTAATATTTGCATGCAGGACTTCAGTTAGAACTCAAGTGAGTTGAGTTTAGTGGACTGGAGGTGCAGTTGATGGAGTTGTGTTCAGTTTAGCTTTGTTAAACTGGTTGTATTTAGTCTAACTGGCGAATAGACTAGAGATGAGTTGGGTGAATTAGTTATTAATTAATTCACAAGTTATTAACTCATAATACAACTAATGAATACATCAGTTAACTCAGTTGCATGTCAGTGCATGTTCAGTTCAGCAGGGACAGGTGTTAGAGAATCAATTGCTATCAGTTGCGACTATAGTTGTGCATCAGATCTTGCACAATCAAGGGATTGAGTATGCCAATGAGTTTTCCCACGTATTTTCCCACATTGTAGCTTGTGCTCATGTGATTTATCCAAGGAAATACGTGGTTGCCTTGGAATTATCATCAATTCTTGAGCAGGTATTGAGCAGCGGAGGCAGGCAAGCAGCGAAGGAGATTTGAGCCAGTGATTGATTCAGATCTGAGCTTTATTGTGTGTAACAGAGGTGGAGATACTTGTGAGAAGTATTATGCTGTGTAATGTTACATGACTCAATCATTAATATACAGATAGTTGGGGTTTTTAGCGAGATGCTTTCCCCGGGATACATACTTGTTAATGTGTGAATGCTCTTGATGTTTTATTGTTATTGATGCTTCTATATTGATGATCAACGTAGAGGAGCTTATGTATTGTGTATGTTTTCCGCAATAGTACATGATCAAGATAATCTCTGTTGAATATGTGTTAAATTATTCAAAATTTCTACAATATGGAGAAAAAACTCAAAGAAATGGGCAAAGAGTTAAGTGTTGTCATACTCAGGGAAGAAATCACAAGAAGTCACCTTGAAACTAAAAATGAATTGCTAAGAAGACAGCTTCAAGAGAAAGAAACCCAATTGGCATGCATGGACAACTAGTCTGTGGAGGCATTGCAATGTAGGACGCTAGCAAAATATTATGGCCTGTATCTCAAGGACCAGTGGATGCAATTTCAGATCAAGACTTTGGCACAAAGAGGCACCATGTCTTTCCAAGATTACAGGCAGTTTATGGACCTGTGTGACTGGAGCACATCAGAAGATAAGGAAAAGATGGCAGAATTCTATCTGCATAACATGGCCCTCATAGACATGAATGTGTGGGACCCCAATGCTAGGCTAGGGGACAAGCAACTAATGGCCATGGCCTTATGGATGAACCATGAAGAGTTAAGGGCAACAGAAATAAGAAGGTTGATGATAAAGGAATAGAATGAGCCCTTAATGATTAGAGCTGATCCATCAGACCCCATGGCACTCATCAACACACACCAGCTACTTGCCAACAATCCTCAGATTGTCCCTAGATACATCAGTGATCAGGCACAAGCCATTGCACATTCTGAGGATATGGAAAGATTACTTGGGGATGACTATGTGCGTTCTTGCATGAGGAGATGGAACACCTTACCACACAATCTGCAGATCAGGGAGTATCATTCCCCAATGAGGATGAAAGAGGCATTAAGGAGAGTGCTAATGTACAAGAAATCCATGTAGAGGCTGCAGGTCAATTGGATTGACCTCAAATTGAGTCCCCCATTGCTGCTAGGAATGCTAGAAGGCAAAAAAGAAGAAGAAGAGAAACAATAATGGGAAGAGGTAGAAAGGAAGGCACGATTCTATGACAAGGAAGAGGAAACAACATCAGAAGCTTGGAATGATAGAGAGGCCACTAGAGCCATAAAAGATGAGGAGATAGACTAAGTTTCTCAGAGGATGAGCAACACTTTCAGTAGGGGGTGATGATGAGCCACATAAATGGGTAATTATTTGGGCTCATTTTACCTCCTAACCTAGTCAAATCAACCATTCTCTTAGCTTATTACATGTTTTTCTAGTTATATTCATGCTTATAGAGTGAGTTGAGGTCTAATATGTATTTAATGCAGATTATTGATGATTTTTGTGGTCAAAGTCAAGTATACAGTGGACAAATGGCAGAAATAACTCAAAGTGGACAAAGGAGAGGAATTATAGGAGGGAATCCCCCTCATTTATTACTCCCCACTTCGAATTCCCCTTCATTCAGCTTGGGGTACAGGCAACCAAGTCATGCATTAGCAGGCAACCGAGCAAGTGGAGGACAACTGATGTTTATCTCGATTTTTGGGAGCCAAGCTTCCCTGATTTTGAGGAATATGTTGGGAACTTCATTTGTATAAGTAGAGAGGCCTAGGGCCTCACTAGGTTTGAATTTTTGTTGAATTTTTGCTGCAGTATTGCTTATGTAACTCTGCTCAACTTCGAGATTATTATCTTGATAGTTCATGTAACCTTGGTATTGTTTTGAGAATAAAGATGGATTCCTTTTTGAGTTAGCACTGAGTTACCTCAGAGGGCTAAAGCTCTTGGGTTAGGGTGCAATCCAAGCAGCCAATTTCCTCTTTTCTTGTATTTGTATGTTTCATTTCAGTTTGTAGATTAGGTTGCTGTTAGAAATATTTCTTTTATGGTTAAGAATAGGTTGTTTTTGATGATTCAGTAGTTTGCTTCCATTTTTGTTTTCCATAGCAGGTTAAGCAGTGATATAGAAAAGATCCAAAAGGCTAGCAGCAGTGCTTTGGCCTCTCTTCCTCCCTTTGGGGACAATGATCTAAGGCAAAGACCCTCTTGCTGCCCCAAAAACACAGATTTTCCTCCTCCATAGGACTTCTAGTGTTTGCAGCTTTCTAATTGGTTCATAGTTTAGTTTGCTTTGCTTTAGAACTTCTTCATCATGATCATTTCCTTATTTGCAATAGTCTTCTTTCATGTAATGGTTATCAACATTTTCTTCCATAGATCATAGTTTACTTTGATGCAAAAACTCAATTTTTTTAGATGCACTTATTTCCTTGCTTGCCTAATCTCATTGGTTGATTGCCAATTGTTTATGCAACATATATCTTCTAGGAGTAGTCCAGCCTATCAACCACTCCATCCTCCATCTAATCCATGCCCTATAGGTCGCCCAAGTCTCCCCTCAATTCTACCTTAGTTTCCTGCATTTTCCATAGACTTTTCTCTGTCTCCTTGAGCAAATCCAATCATCTTTCTCTCTCTTAATGATTCTTGGCAGACCCTAGGTGCCCTAACACTTCATTCCAATCTTCATCTACCTTCTCCACCCACTCTCACACCTTCAAAATAGTGAAAACTGCTCTTGGCCTCCTCTTGTATGCCTCCTATAGAATGATGTTTTTCCTCTTGTAGATTTCTTGTGTCCTGCTGTAGATTTTCCTGTAAGCTTTCTTTTGAAGGCCAAGTTTGGTAAAAGCCTTCAAAAGGCCACCTGAAACCTCCTAGGACCCAACCACACCATCCTACATCCTCTCAAGTCCCAAACCGCCCTCCATCGCCACCTATTCGGTGCCACATCCACAAACAAAGAAATTACATGCATAACAAATTCACATAAAAATATGTACAAATCCAAAAAGATGTTTTTTGCTCATTTACTTTTAGAAATAGCTTAGGTAGATGTTTTTTACTTCCTTGAGTAGATAATGGCATTCTTTTCATGGTTTTCATAATTCTTTCTACAAAAGTAGGTTTAGTATTTAACTAGGATTTCCTTGGTTTGCTTTACATTTCAGTGTTCCTTTCTGCAAGTAGAATAACATCAGTAGAGTAATCTCTTTTTCCTTCGATCACATATAAAGCTTCTTCTGTAATCCATAGAAGTTGTCTTGAGCTCCTAGTGATCTTGCACCGGTTGACCAAGTGACAACCTGCAATAAGAACTAGTACTTGTGCATACAACACCGTTGCTTCCAAGTTTGTTATGAACTACTGGGTTAATAAGAGTAAAGTAGGTAGCCCACGAGTTGCAACATTATTGCTGCAATACTGGTGCTCACCACAACACAACTTATCATCTATAGACAAATGGAAAGATAAAGAGGTTCAACAAGATATTGGAGGACATGTTGAGGATGTATGTGATGCATCAACAACGGAAATGGGAAGAATATCTTCCACTGGTTGAGTTCGCTTACAACAATGGGTATCGGGAATCTTTGAGGATGAGTCCATTTGAGGCAGTCTATAGGCAAAGTTGTAATACTACTATTAGTTGAAGTGATCCAGTTAACAGGGTATTGATTGGACCGAACATGCTAGCAGAAATGGAATAGGAAATGTAGGTATTCAAGAAGAATATGAAAGAAACACAAGATAGGCAGAAGAGCTATGCAGATCAGAACAAGTTGTTTAAGGAGTTTTAGGTTGGGAGCATGTGTACTTTCACATCAAGCTGAAGAAGAGGTTGTTGCAAATTGGATCATGTGCCAAGCTTTTGTGGACCTTTCAGGATTCTTGAGAGGATTTAGTCAGTAGCCTATCGACTTGCACTGTCTCCAACTGTGAATGTCCATGATTTTTTCCATGCATCATTTCTTAAGAAGTATATTAAAGATACCAATCATGTGATTGACTGGTCTGTAGTGCAGGTGGATCCAGAAGGAAAATTCCAGCTGAAACCTCAATGCATTTTGTAGAGAAATATGCTCATGCTTTGGAACTAAGAAATCGAGCAGGTTAAAGTGTGGTGCTAGCACCTTAAGCCCAATGAAGCTACATGGGAGATGGCAAATAAGATTCTGACTATGTATCCTTGTCTATTTGCTAGTTGAGCGAATATTTTGGGTATTTTCCTTTGGTATATGTTTCTGGTACATGTTTTGGTATGATGTTTTGGTATATGTGCATATGTATATGGATGTAAATATTGCCATGAGCTATGTTATAAAGCTCCAATAAGCGGTATGGGTGTGATGTCAATATCTTGTTACTTTTGACATGTTGTCATGTTGGTTTGCTTCTCAGTAGGTTGATCATATTAAATACTACATCGAGCTAAGTTACAAAGCTCCATGGGATATGTTTTGTTTATAGTATATTTGTGGTTGTACATGTTGTTGAACACTGAGGATGGTGTTCCCCCAAAGGGGAGGGTTTTTTTGTTGGTTGTGGATCTTGATTATCTTCTTTATTCAGAGGTATCACTGCATTGGACCCCATTTCATAATGTGGTGGCAACACTGCCCATTTATGCGTGCCACTAGGGGGGTCCAGGGGGGGGGAGAAGATGATTCTTTAGAGCCCCCCCCTGGCAGGGGATCAGGGGTAGTGCCCTCGAAGCTAAAAGTATATGTAAAATTGCCTTGTAAAATGTTGTAATTTCGTAGTCAATCTGGGTCATTCATTAGGCGGTAATCGGATCGTAGAATTTATGTTTAATTTAGGGCTTTTTTCCCTAGAAGGTAACCCCTCACAATATATGAGGGAATTGTATTGCAGCTATGTAGATGTGTATTCTGAGCGAGAAGAGAGAGGAGATTGTGTGAGAGAAAAGAGGGAATTACAATGGATATGTTGTAGGTTGTATCTCTTCATTTTACTGGATAATATAAAAGGAAGGACTAGCTATTTCTCCATGGACGTAGCCCAAAATTGGGTGAATCATATATATCTGTGTCTCTCTTGTTTTTATGTGTTTTCTGTGTTTATATTTCTGCAATATTTTATGTGTTCCATTTCTTTGCAATATATAATTTTCTAACATTTGTAACAACCCTGGTAAAAAATCCATGTAAAAATTAATAAAGGTAAAATAAGACCTTGGTCATGGGACATGTATTCCAAGCTGAATGTTGGGCAAAAACTTTGTGATGTGGATCACTTGTGATTAATTAATGGCTAAGGAAATTGGCAAAGGCAATGGCTAAGGATTTGGAAAGGTAAAGTGACATTTATTGGCATTTTATTAATGAAAATAATGGAAATTAGGAGAAAAGGAAGGTGAAAGGTCATAGGTTGCATGTGAGGAGAAAAATGAAGGAAAATAATGGAAAATGAAGAATATAGAGGCCTTAGTAATAAAATGGCTTTTGAAGATCAATTGGTAACCTTTTGTTAGTTCAGTTTTGGAGCTCTCTCTCTATTCTCTCTCTCTCATATTCTTGGACACTTAGAGTTTTCTTGGAGCACTGTTGGAGGAGTGTGGCATACTTGGAGTTTTGGAGCAAGAAGGAAAATCAAGAGCATGAAAGTGCAAGAGGACAACAAGATCCACAACTACAACGAGTTTTGTTGGTAGGTACCGAGTTGCATGTATGTTTTCCTCACTATTTTTGGCATGCATTGCATATGCATGTGGTTTCTTGGTTGTGATCTATTTTTGGAATGGAGGATGGAATTGCCTGGCCTTGCCATTTCCTAGATCGCCATGGTGTTGTGGGTTTTAATTTTATTTTATGGTTGGTTTTATTGTGCCTTTGGCTGTGGGTTGAGTTACTAGTTCATGGAAACCTTGGTTGGACAAACACTCTAGAATCCATGTACCAACTTGGGTTGAGTTACTAGTCCTGGAAGCCTTGGTTGGAAAAATTCTTTGGAAGCCCTTGGTGGGTTGAGTTACTAGTCCTAGAAGCCCTGGTTGGAAAAATGATCTGGAATCCCAACAACAGCTGTGGGCTGAGTTACTAGTCCTGGAAGCCCTGGTTGGAACAAACACTCTAGAGCCCTAGACAACTTGGGTAGAGACCAATCTGGTAATGATTAGTGATGTCCAACCGTGAGGTGGAATCACTGGTTGAGGGTTGACATTGTTTGGCCTTTGGAAGCCCTAGATGGTTTTGATTGATTTGTTTTATGAGATCCCACATTCAAGCTTGGAATATGGCACATGAGTGACTGGCTAAAAGAAAGATTTGGTTCAACCTAGTATATAGTTGGGTGGTTCATGGAAGTCCCATACCTGGTCGACCTATGAAACCATCAATAAGAGCTCTCTTTATCCTTGGTATTTTATGGGTAAATATACTTGTTTATATGTGTTTTATATGACTATTATACTCATGATATTTTTGTTGGTTATATGCTGGTTATGAATGAGTTTTATGACAGTGGAAATGTATGGATCTCATCATGTTTTGGTTAATCAATGGATGTCCAATGAATATATGGCTTAATAGATGGTAATGCAGTTATTGTGATGAGGCATCTATGCTTCTTAGTGATGCTGAGATAAGTACGAGACCCCTATGCTCAGATCCGTTGTTTAAACTTGCAGATTTCATCTTTGTGACATGTTTGAGGAAATTCCAGTCATGGCTAGTAGGGGTCTAGTCAAGTCCTTATTCAAGAAATTGTATTTGTATCATTATTATGTTATTATATTTCATTTCTAAAAGTCTCATGGGATACTAGGCAGTGACTTGAGCCTTGGGTCGGAAAAAGTGGCACAAAATTCAGAGTCCGAGGCACAAAAATGTTTTAGAAAGTCCCTAGTCACATGCATACCCATGTGTGGAAGTGACTGGAGGGTCCCAGTCTAACTCATGCCCATGTCATGGGAGTGACTAAGGGAATGCGGTAAAAAGTTATTTTCTCTTAGGGGTTAGTCACTTGGAAGGTTTGGATGGATCCTAAGCATTTTGCAATAGGTATGGAAGGTTTGTGTAGTTGTGTTCCACCTGCTCCACTTCCTTAACTGAAACATAGGGAGTTGAATCATATCATATTAACTCTTCGCCACATGTTTACTCCGGTTGGTCGGTTACTTGGGTAGATGTGGGAGGAGGGTGTTACAATCATCATGTTATGAGGACCAACTCCAACATGCAGGCATGTCCAACAATTCAATATCACGTGTAGGCATAGGTATGCATTGTTCTTCACCTATCCTGTTGAACATATTATGGTTAAAAAATAATTTTTTCAATGCACATGAGAGAAGGTTTTACAAGCTGAAGGTGGCTAGTATACTTGGCCACCCTCGATTAGTAAGACTGCTGTTTACTCAAATACCCATGCAACGTGGAGAAGTTAAAGTCTGGAAAGTGATAATTACAAGGAATGAGGACCAGTCACCAAAGCATTCTGAGCCATTACCACAAAAGGGAATAAAATTACGAGGCTCAAATTCACTTGCACAATTAATCATTCCCAAGAAACTATTGGAGAAACACATAAAGGTACAAAAGAATGAGCTATATGCTACTAGGGGTTTCCTAGGTTGCTATAGAAGAGATACAGAGTTGATTTGCAGGTGCTACAGGATTGAGCATAATTGCTACAGGAGAAACATGACTGCTACATGAGAAACAAGGTTTTTACAGGAGAGACAATCAGTGTGCTACAAAAACAAAGTTGTTATAGGAGAATACATAGATGCTACATGAAGGTAGAAGTTGTTACAAAAGACCCTGATTTTGAGGAATTTCGCCCCCAAACCCTAATATTTGAAGGATAACATCCAAAGGAAGGGTAGATACATATTTATCCTTGCCATATGTGAACAAGAAGGCTGAGAAATTTTCAGTTTTTTTTAGTAGTACAACCTATGGGAAACTTTTGATGAAAGTTTACGAATGAAAAAGGAAATGTGGATGTTTCCTTTGAATTGAGCCTGATAAGAAGGGAAACTACAATTATTTTTGTGTGAGCATGAAATAAACCTTCCGTTAGGAAATATAAGAAATCTGTTATTTTTTCCTTTGTCTTAAAAACCCTCATTACATAGAAATATCTAAAACTTGTAGTAAAAATAGAGAATTGCCTTGCCAACTTTCGAAAGTTGTAGTGAATGCTAAGGGAGGTGGATATAACCATATAAATCCCACAACCAAGAAGAAGGAGGAGAATAAGTTAATGAAGAAGCAGAAGAAGATGGATAAGAGGGAGATTATCCAAAAGAAAAACTCAAGGAGGAAGAAGGAGGAGAGGAACAAACTGTGTTAAAAACCAAAATAACAGTGCCTAAGAGAGCTAATCAAAATAGAGAACTCCAGATCCCATTAGGGAATCATCTAGGCCAAAAAAAAGAAGAAGAATGAAACAAAAGGAAAAAGGCGTTCACCATCAAAATAGAACTCAAACCATAGTGATGAAAAGAGGCTTTCCAAGAGGTATCTATTCTCTTTCTACCTTGTGTCCAAGGCCTAGAAGATGTTATAGATAGGTAAGAGGAAAAAATTAAGCATGAGGTGAAATTTTGGTCAAGCTTTGATAGATTTTTTGATTTTGCTACATAATGCTACAAGTCTACTCTGAGTCAGAACCCGACAAGGGGAATGAAAAAGGGAAGCAAATCATTGATGCAGATCCCAACGCCACTGTTGCTAACGCCAAGATCCAGAAAAATGAACTCGAAGATCCAGAGGAGGAGGAGCGCCTCTTCCACTCCCAGATGTGGGTAAAGGGCTCCTCGCTATAGTTCATTGTCGATAGTGGGAGCCAAAAGAACCTCATTTTAGTAGAGGTCATGAAGCGGTTGGGATTACCGGCCACAACACATCCACAACCATACATCATCGGTTGGCTTCACCAAGGATGGGATCTTCGCGTGAGCCAGCAGTGCCGCCTTCCATACAACATCAAGCCCTTCATGGATGAGGTATTGTGTGACATTGCTCCGCTTGAAGTTTGTGATGTATTATTAGGACAACCATACTTGTGGAAGTGACATGCTGTGTATGAATCAAGGCCCCGTACTGTTATTATTGCATTGGGAAATAAGTTGTACATGATACGAGAGGTAGCACCCCCTACCGCCATCTCTTTGGTTATTGCAAAACAATGCAGTAAGCTCATTTCCAAAACAGGGAAATTTGTTTTCTTGATGATACGCCCTCAAGGAAAGAAGAAGATGGTGGCCACGGCCTTGAGACAGGGCCCCTCTGCACGACAACTACAGATGGACAAGGTCGTGGAGGAGTACGAGGACATCTACACCTCCCCCGCAGGGGTTCCTCTGCACTGTTAGGTCAAGCACTCCATCGATCTGACCCCAGGTGCACCGCTACCTAATGGACCAATTTATCGGCGCTCCGTTCTGGTGAATGATGAAATCAAGAGGCAAATTCAGGAGTTTCTGCAGAAAGGTCACATCCGTCCGAGTTCATTGCCTTGTGGGAGCCCGATCATGTTGGTACAGAAGAAGGATGGGACTTGGAGACTCTGTATAGACTATCGAGCGCTGAATAAGATCACTGTCCATAATAGGTACCCGATCCCGCGGATTGATGACCTCCTGGACCAACTAAAGTGGGCGAAGTATTTCAGCAAGATTGATCTAAAGTCAAGATATCACCAGGTACCAATCGAACCCTCTGATGTGTGGAAGACTGCCTTCAAAGCCAAGGAGGGCCTTTTCGAATGGTTGGTTATGCCTTTTGGATTGACGAATGCTCCTTCAACCTTCATGAGGCTAATGGATGACATCTTGTAGCCATTCACCAACTCATTTGTAGTGGTATACTTGGATGACATTATGATCTTCGGCCAGAGTTGGGAAGAGCACCTCCACCACATCCGACAAGTTCTCCAAACACTGAGGCAACACAAGCTATGTGCCAATTTGGAGAAATGCATTTTTGGCATGACCCAGGTTCAGTATCTGAGATACATTATTGATGAATAGGGGGTGCATGTAGATCCAGCCAACATCCAAGTCATTCGAGATTGGCCATCTCCAACCACTCTTACAAAGCTCCACAGCTTTCTAGGACTTGCCAACTTCTACCACAGGTTCATGTTGGGGTTTTCTCATATCACTTGGCCCTTGAGTCAAGTCACCAAGGGAGGAGCGAAAGAAAAATTCTTTTAGTCTGAATCTCAACAGAAGGAATTCATAGAGTTGAAAGATTGCCTCTACACGGCACCAGTGCTCGCTTTACCAGATTTACAACAATGATTTGAGGTCGAGACAGATGCCTCTGACTATGCTATTGGGGCAGTCCTTACTCAACACGGGCATCCAATGGCATATCATAGTGAAACACTTTCAGACACAGTTTGGAAGTATCCCACTTATGATAAAGAGATGTATTCCATTGTGCAGGCCTGTCGACAATGGAAGCATTACATTTTGGGAAGGAAACGATCATCCACACAGACCACCGACCCCTGCAGTTCATACAGACCCAAGGGAAATTGCAAAATGATGCCATTAGAAGTGGGCAATCAACTACCTGCAACAGTTCCATTTGAATATCAATTATAAGAAGGGAAGCACCAATAATGTTGCAGATTGCCTCAGTCAACCACCCGATCATGGTGTTAACCACCGTGCTCAACTCTTGTGGGCACGAGACTTCTGATTGGCCACTTCTCTACAAAAGTGACCCAGAATTCAATCACACATACCAGACACTCTTGGAGGCTCAGCAATGTTCTAGATTTTCACCTCCAGGATGCCCTGTTATGCCACCTGGGTCACCTTTGTGTTCCTTCAAGCGAGCGTGCCAAGATGATTTTGGAAGCACACTACAGTCAGGCCTATTGAGCATTTCAAGGTCAAGAAAATAGTGGCAGTACTGCAAAAGTATTTCTATTAGCCGAATCTTCGACAAGATGTTGGGAAGTACATCAGATCATGTACTACCTGTGCCATTTCCAAACCGACCATCAAGAAGCAAGGCCTCTATGCCCCGCTACCTGCCCCTAGTCGACCTTGGGAATCCATCTCCATGGATTACATGTCAGGCCTTCCTTCCACTAAGCATGGAAATGACTGTGTTTTTATGGTCGTCGATAGGTTCTCGAAGATGGCCATTATGGCGGCCTACAAGAAGAACATCACAGCAAAAGCCACTGCTAAACTCTTATTTGAACGAGTGTGGATGCACTTTGGTATCCCACGGTCTATCATCTCAGATTGGGACAGTCGGTTCCTTAGTATGTTTTGGTCCAGTCCCTGGTCAATGCTAGACACCAAACTCACTAAGTCCACAGCCTTCCATCCCCAAACTGATGGCCAAATAGAGGTTTTTAATAGGATGATTGTGCACATTTTGTGCATGTACAACTCAAAGCATCCACGCACATGGGACGAGAGCCTCCCCTATGTTCAGCACAGCTACAACTGAGCTCTTCACAGCTCGACTGGCCACAACCCTTTTCAGGTGGGCTTGGGATTCAGCCACTATGCCCCATTGATGTGGCCATGCCACTTGCAGCTACTCACATAGATTCAGCTCATGTCCAGTCCGAAACAAACAAGGCAACCAACTTCATTGAGCACATCCAACATATTCGCCAGCAAGTCCATGATATTCTATAGAAATCAAATGTCAAGTACAAGCAGCGACATGATCAACATTGGGTGCCACACAAGTTTTAGGTGGGCGACAAAGTCTGGTTGCATTTGCAAAAGGAATGCCTTAATGGAGCCTATCGGAAACTGAGACCACTCCGATATGGTCCTTACACCATTACTAATGCTATGGGAGACAATTCTTTTGAGCTCAGCATTCCCCCATTCCTTGGCCTGCACCCAGTGTTCCATGTGGACCGCCTTCGGCCATACTTTCCACCATTGCTAGACACATCCGACATTGCAGAATAGCTCACACCCACAGAATTAAATCCATATTGCATGTAACAAGCTGCAACTGATCGGATCATGGATACACAGATCAAGAACACTCGCTAACAGAATATCCAACTGTCAAGTTGTCAAAGCAGGCCAACTCCTTCACTAGGGGAAGTGGCTCACCAGGGACCAAGTTTAGCAAAAGTTTCCTCATCTCATGGAGGAACTCAACGCAATGGGGACCATTGCTTCCTCAGGGGGGAGGAATGATCCAAGTGGATCTTAGTGGCCACCTTCCAAGTCCACCTGGACCCCCACCATTGTTTCTCTCAACATTTTCATTTTCCTTAATTGTAGCACAACTTACTATTTTTAGCAATTTCTCGGGTCCTAAACTTCCGGAGCCATTTTGAGGCCCTAAATGACGTTTTTTGGGAAATCTGGGGGAAACATGGGTCCATGTATTGATGTTTCCCTTCCCAAAGTGGTAGTGCTCGGATAGATCTTTCTAACAAGCTATTGTACGCATCAATCGGAGATCGTATGCCAAAGTTACAACCTCGGGAAGTTGATGTACCAATTTACCCAAATGGGGCCCACAGTTTGGCGTTTCATCTTCTAGGGTTAGGTTTTGGAATGTTAAGGGTTTTCTATTGTTTCTCAACAATAAATAGGCCCTCGAGCCTCATTGTAACATAGTTCAGAGGCATGTAGCCACCACATCTCTTCTCAAAGGTAAGCTATCATCACCCTAGCTGGTTTATTTCCATTACTGTTTGTAAGCATATTTCAGTATTTTACATTAATGAAATGAAGTATTATTTCGGCTGCATATCTGTGTTTATGGTTATCTCTATAATTTGTTATGTTCTTGTTTAAGTCCAGATCATATTCTAACAATACTGGCTCAGGGATTTTGAAAGAGTTTGATAAGACAGCTAGTGAGTCAGTGTGCATATTTTCATCTCTAGGAATAGCAGTTATATTAAATCCTTGGAAGGAATTTTTAATTGTGTCCCAAGCTTCATTTCTATAGGATCTAAGCCTTGGGTGTTTTGTTTGACATGAATTTCTAATATGCTTCACAATTAACTCAGAATCAGAAAATATACTCACGTTTTGAACCTTTAGACTCTTAGCTAGTTCAAGACCAAGAAGAAAAGCCTCATACTCAGCCACATTATTGGTGACCTCAAATTCAAGTTTACATGATTGAGTGATGTTTTCTTTATTTGGTGAAATTAAAATAATTCTTGCTCCTGCTCCTTCCTTTGAGCAAGAGTCATCAAAATAAAGTTTCCAGATATCTAATTCTACAATTTTAGGTTTGGAAACTATACTTTCAATGCAAAGTTGAGTATTTGATGAATTTTGCAAAGATAACTGAAAGTAACCAAAATCTTGATCTACTGCATAAATAGGGTGGTTTTTTGCTTGATCAGACCTACAAACAGTATGAAGGAATCTGACCTCCCTATATAACCTTAAATGTTCACCTCCATAGACTGGAATAGTAGCAAAAGACATGCCCATCTAAAGTGATCCTCCAAGTTTAGCACAGCATGATCTAGATAGGAACATGCCAAACTTGGTAGGAATATCAGTGACAACTATGTCTAAAACTATACTCTTGATAGGTATTTGGGCTAAGGTCACAACTAGGTCTTTGATTAATCCTATGCATGGTACTTTCTTTGAATCAAAGGTGTAAATATCATGATAATAACGAGAAACTTGTAACTAAAGTTGATCCATAATCACCTTTGGCATAAGGTTATGAGAAGCTCCAGAGTCCAACATGCGTTTATATAAAAGAAAGTCATTAACCTTTAAAGTTACATAAAATGGTGGAACAATCTCATCAATCATATCAAAACTAGGGCAAAACACTACTAAGGGTTTTTCATCTTGCAAACTAATAACATCTCCCTCCGCATCTACTCTAGAGGATTGTATCCATTTAAACACTTGATTTTTATAACCATGATTTTTGGAAAGTTCAGCTAAAGGGATAGGGATCTTGAACTTTTCCAATTCCTTTTCAATATTGAAAGTTGTCAAAATGGTTTTGTTAGATGAAAAGGTTTCAGTGGATGACTCTGTAGTCTGAGGTGTTGGAGTTTTTGTTTGAATAGATTTTATTGCAGGTTCAATTATAGTGGTAGATTTTGAAGGTCTACCTGGACCTAATCTAGGTCTTAGATCATACCTCTTATTTAATTCTACAATAAAAAAATTCAGAGAACTCTTGGTATTTTGAAAGTTGAGTATCTCCTAGTTCTTGTTCAAAAGACTAAGGGGAAGATGAATGAACTATTGCAATTTGTACTATTGAAGAATCAATATTATTGATATCTTCAGTAATTAAAGGGCCTGTATCATGTGGTTTTTTATCATCAATCAACAAGGTTGGTTGAACGTTTTGATCAGAACCTGGTCTCTGAAGAATCTGCATTTGAGGAGTTCTTCAGAATTGAATTTGAGCTTGAGGTCTAACAGCAGTTTGTTGATCAGTTCTAGGTTGTGTTTAAATTTTAGAAATCCCATTATAAAGGTTTCTAAGTAAAGATGTAATTTCATCAATTTTCTGATCTTCAAGTTTAGATTTGGAAGAAGATGAGTCATCAATCCTAGATTTTAATTTTATTTCTTCTTTCTCTTCTTTAGCTTTAAGTTTTCCAGATGCTGACCTATTATCTTCTACCTCTATAGCATTTGTCTACATGTATTCCAATGTGTTAGATACCCTTTCTCTTAGCATGATTGCAAAATCAGCTTCAAATGCTTTGGAAAATATGACTTTTGCACCTGCTACTAGTGGTTTAGAATCAACAGGAATTTTATGATAGAGTTTTTTAAATCTTTTTGATGAATTCAGCAATTGGTTCACTAGGGTTTTTCTTCAATTCTTGAAATTCAATGAGAAGATAAACAGGATCTTTCTTTACCCCCCATTGGTTTTTAAAGATAGTTATGAGCTCAATACATGCTGTAATAGAGTCAACTCTATGTTGCCTAAACCAGATCCTAACATTTCCTTCTAAGGAGTGCACAAATAATCTCATATACACATCTTCCTGTTATATGTTCATATTGTCAAAAAAATCTAGGAAAGTTGATACATGATCCTCTATTGAGGGACATGTTTCTCCATTAAATCTTGGTAAATTCTTTAGATATCCATCAGGAAAATTTTCCAAGTTTGTAGGGATAACTAGAGCATCATACCTTTCTTGCACAATGGGTCAAAAAGCCATAATAGCAAGAGGAGTCTGGGGTGACTGGGTGGATGATGATGAGGAAGAGGAAGATGATGAAGATGAAGGGGGCGTAGATGAATCGGTAGGGGTATTGGTATATGCAAGAGAGAAAGAGGGAGGAGACCTCCTTAAGTATTTCAAATGGGTTTTAATAAACAACTTCTGAACTCCTCGTGGAAAGTCTTCCTTATTATCAAACAAAGGATTTGAATAGACAGAAATTGTTTCTTCAAGATTAGAAGAGGTTGATGGAATAGAATAGGGAGTTGGAGAAACGAATTCTATAGGATGGAATTTAGGTAAATGTAAACCCAATTCTTCCTCAGATGAAGGTGATTTGATAGGAATGGATGGGACTTGATATGACTCAAGTGATTGTATTAAAAAGGTTGATGGAAGATATACTCCTCTAGAATGGAGTTCAGAAACCCTAGGAGGTAGTTCAGTCCAATCAAGATGGGATGGCACAAATGAAAAAGGCTCTAGAGATGAGATGTCTTTAGGGTGTAAAGTTGAAGAAGAAGAAAGGGTTCTAGGTCTTCTCCTTGAAGAGGCTCCCCTAATAAGTCTTTCTGGATCTAATATAGGGTTAACAATCTCAGAATCAGAACATGATCTAGTATGCTTAAAAGGAGCCCACTTGGACCAGTGGAACCACCAGGTGAAAAATTTTGACCTCTATCCTTATCCTTTATTCACCTTAAAGGAAAGGGAGAATCGTTGCCTCAGGGAATATCTATCTTTCAATCCTTCGCTCCCTGACAACGATGCCAATCTGATGTTTTCCTTTGAGATAACCTAAGGTAAACTAGTTATGCCAAATCATATATAATGTTTTGTTGTTTTGAGTGATTGGATGACGAGTGAACTATTTATAAACAGGTACTTTAAACTTAGATACATTTTTGATAAAATGAAAGGTTGTTCTTTAACTACACATTGTTAGTTTGTCTTTAAAGTGATGGAGAAGTAGAGTGCGGAGAGGTATAATTGATTTGATATTCAAACAGAATATTTAACCATTTACAAGAATAAATTAAGAAAACAGTGTTTTCTTAATCAACAAAATATAATCAAACTATTACAGAGATCTAGTGTAATTTATATTCAAAGAGGAATTTACAATAACAAATAGTTCTATAAATTAGTCTCTTGTTTAAATTACAACTTCACAGAGGATTCAAAATGAAACTGATATTCAATTAAATTTTAAATCGGATGACTGAAAAAGAATTAATTTATATGAAGAAAACATAATGAACAGACAAGATTAAAAACAACTCACTAAGAGACAAACCATATGAGGCAAATCCAAAATCTTTAATTATCTCAAAAATGCTCCAGCTTAGTACAAATATGCTTGATAACTTGTTCAAGGGTTCAACCCATAATAAATCAAAGGAGGATTTATTTATACAAAACTTTACAAAAGATCTACAATCTGTTTGGAATAGAATACCAACATAGTACAAAATTTAAAAAAACAAAAAAAAAAATAGAATAATATAATAGGAACTGAAAAACAGTTGAAGAGGTGGCCCTATCCTTTTGGAATTTGTTGATGATCTAGCCTGAAAACACTGATGAGCTATTCTGTCGTCATAATGAGGAATTATTCAATTGTTTCACACCAATGATCCCATTTTTGTTCACTAAGGATTTCCAAATCTACCATCTTCTTGAATGTTTCATATGCCTTTGCATATCTTTCGAAATTAGGCTTGGTGAGAAACAAGTGCTTGATTTCACGTAAGATGGTTAAATCATATTCCAAGGCTTCTAGAAAATCCCTTCCTGTTATCTGTCCTTCACTCTTGCAAATTTGGCTCTGTCTACTGCAATAGCATATAACTCCTTGTAATAATCATCTAATCTAATCAACTTATCATTCAAACCTACTAATCCTAGCAATCCTTTCTAATTTAAAACATTAAATTTGGAATGAAATATTTTGACAGAAATCTCCAGGGTTTGACACTTAGTTTCCAATTGATTGATCAAATTCCTTTTTGTAATACCTTTTTGATCTCTAAGATGCTGGTTGTTCTGTCTAAGATGTTTATTTCTTCTAATTCCTCTTTGATATTTGAATTTAAAACCTTGATCATATTTTTGGCTTCTACTGGCTTGGTCTTCAAGGCTGCTTTTTGTTCTTCAATCACTGCTCTGCACCTAGTAATGAGTTCCTGCTACTCCAAAATAATCTGTATGGATGGCCATACATCTGTGATGGATTGACTGATTTTTGTCCAAATACTCTCCTTGACATGAGCGAAAGAGTCTGCCATCAGTGACTCACTCTCCAACTTCTTGATTTTAAGCTCTAATTTGTGACTCTTCTGCATTTCTTCTAGATACTAAGTATCATTTTGCACTTTATGCAATTCCATATTTTGAAATTTCTGTAGTAGATTTTGTTCTTGTGCTAATCTAGTTGGGTCAATTGTTCTTGATGTAGACTCAATGGTTATAGATGAGGAACTAGGCTCTATACCTGCAACTACTATTGGGGCTGTTGTAATGGGCACCATGGAAAATTGTGTTATTTCCTTCTCCTTCAATAGCTCTTCAATCTGTTCTTCCATCTTCTTCAACTCTATGTTCTGCTCAATAATAAGCTTGAGAATATCCTCCTTTTGTTGTTTAGTTTCTACCATACCCTTGGTTAGGGGATATTTTGTTGAAGGAAAATTCAATTGTTTCTTTAATGCAGCAATGTTTTCATCTTTCTTCTTAAGAAGTAGTTCTGCAGCTTTTACATCCTTGGGATCATATCCAACTTTAATCACAAAATCCTCTAGTTTTTTTATTCTATTGTCTTTAGCTAGAGAGGAGATAACTTCTAATTTAAGTTGGGACTAAACATTTGATAGAGCAGTCTTGAGTTTATAAAGAGACATGGATGTGGTTGTCATAGTAGAAAATAGCATCTCACCAATTTGTCTATGCATGTCCATCAAGTCAATTGCATAGATTTGACTAGTGTCAAATGAAAACACAATCTTCTTGTAATCAGATGGTGATTTAGGAAATGGAATATGGACTTGTAAGAAAGCCATTTGCATTTTTCCCTTCTCACTGTCAAAATAAAAAAGGAGCCCATGTTGGGAGGTGGAAGTTTGCTTCTAGAACTAACTGTACACATTGGACTTTAAAGTTTCATTTTTCTGCTTAATTTCTAGGATCCTTGAAAATATGTTTGAATCATCTGAAGTGTTGGTTCCTGTTGACTGAATAATTTCTAGAGGCTCTCTAGAAGATGAAGTTGCAGGAGGAGTAGTTGAAGCACTAACTATGGGAGGAGTGGTTGAAGTACTAACTCATGTTGATGTAGAAACTTCTGGATCTCCAAGTTTAATGATCATTGGTGGAGTCTCTTCTTCTTATGTGATCAAGCTGACTTTAGGTTTATTTTTCTAGAAAATAAATCCTTTCAGAACATCTTCAGTGGATGAAGTTTCCTCTCTCAGCCTTTTCTATTGCTTACTCTAAGAAACTGGAGTCTGGTCAATGGGATTAGACACAACCTACTCATCTGCTTCTTGAAGAATCCTATCAACCCATGTTTCTTTATTCATAAATTTCTCAATTTCTAGCCTTGGAGTAAGGTTATAAGGATTCATCTTGAAACTAACCCTTAAGGCATAAATGATGCCAAAAGGATCATAGGACCATGTGAAACTAGGCTAGAAATTCATCTTCTTCAATAATGCATCTACCTCAACACCAGGTGATATGGTGTTGCAAATAAATGACCCAATCTGTGCTTTGAGCTTGAACTGAGACTTTCTTTTACTTGACACAAAATGTAGCTCATCCATTTGAATCATCTACCTGATATATTCTAGAGCAAATATTCTCAAAGGAACATATTTAGGCAGCTTGTATGGTGCAAGCTCACAACCATATATTCTTATCCAGTGTAGTTCTGGTATAAATACCAATCACCAATCTTGGTTTGTTCACTTAGGTGTAGGATCCTTTTAATTTCATTCTCAATTTTGGGCTTTGTCTAGCTGTTAAGGAGTTGTACCACTGGATGTATAAATGCATCCACAAATTTTGCAAATTATGAGGTGGTAGAATTTTCCCTGACCATTTATGTCCAGTGAATCATTGATTGATTCACTCCTTGTTCATCTTGCTTGGTGATTTTGATTGGTAACATATCACCCTATTGGAAAATAAGCATGTAGACAATTACAGAGTTGTAATTGAACACTCCCTGCACAGTGAAGTTCATGAATTGTTCATGTATATTATCACTAAAAAATTGGTTGTAATTATACATGAATTTTGGTTGTTGGTATTTATTGAAAATGTATAAGAAACCAAGTATTACTTCATCAACAGACTGGTCATCAGGGTATCCTAATAAATAGGAAAGCAGGGAAATGCAATGTCTAGATGCCTCAGGAAACATGGAAGATGAGTAAGGTGGATTTATTTTGGGCAATTCTGTATCTTCACGCAAAATTATTTCGAATATATGGGCTCTTTGTGGGAAAGTTGAATATAGTATAGATCCATAATTGTTGCTGGTGAGAATTGAGTCAAGGAGTAAATTTGAGGAACAAGAGAATTTCATGTATAGTTTGAGCAGAAATGGTTATCAGAATGTCTCTATTCTGAGCCATGACTTCCCTTTCCATAGGTTCATACTTATATTGGCACCAGGTAATAAGATCTGGGAATTCATGTGTCTTTGGGAAACTGTAAAAAGGTAACATGGACTCCCAAAACCTAATCGGATCTTGCTTGTCCAGATAATTCTGTTTAAGCCATAAGTGTAGTTCATAAAAATCAAACTCGCACTTGGCCTCTACAAATTTGAATAGTGAATCAACAATCAGAATATGGTCAAGGTCAAGCTAGGTCACGGTGATAGTACTTTCCTCTGTGGTTTGCTTCTTAAATTTTTCTTTTGGGGCCATGGTGGCAGACAGGAAGAAATATGGTTATAAGTGACAGTCTAAACAAAAGACCAGAAGTTTTGCAATCATTGTATACCTGCAAACAATGGATAATAATCAAAAGAAAGTGATAATGAGGCCAGTTTCATTTTATTTATAAGAGGCCAATACCAGTTTTGTTAATAACCATAGCGGCTTTAAATGCAATAGAGTGAGACTGCAATAGGTGGAGACAACCAGTATGTCAAACGGGGGGATAAGCATGTAAAGAGGTAACGGACAGGAGGAATAAACAATGGATAGGTGAGGTGTCATCTCAAGATTGGTAGAGGGATAACGACTTTTTAGCAAGGTGAAAGAGTCGTTGGCGATGAAAACCACGAGTGGTTTGCCGGGGGGGTGTATGGAGTTGTTTGTGGTTTTGTGTAGGGGGAGTGCGGAGAGATGTGAGAGTGACACGTAAGGTCGGGGAGTCTGCCATGGAAACTTCTTTGCAGATGCCCCCCCCCCCCATCATGTTAACGTGAAAGAGTGGAGGGGGGTATCAAATCTCTCCCTGTCATTGATCTAGGCAGGGAGTAGATTAACTGTCAGATCATGCACCTTCGTTATTCAAAACCGACAAGACTTTTTGTCATTTATTGATTTGGGTCAAATTAAACTTGCGCGTTATAATATAATTGAAATGCAAAAGTTTATAATCAAAGAATTAATCCTGATTAAGGAATCATTATATATTAAAATAATTGACATTTTCTGATGTGGCACATTTGGACTAGCAGCATTTTCATTTATAATAATATGAAATTGAAGCCTTTATTTTCTTTTTGCTTCCCTAACATTTTATTTTTCTCTTTCCTTCTTTATTTAGGGCAGCTAACACCTATCATTTTATTAATATGGATGGCTATAAAATATCAAATTGTCCTAACATTTTAATTCTTCTTTCTTTTGAATCCATATCCTAGCTTATCATTTTAAAATTATTTTGTTTGACTAATATACTAACTTATCAAAACCAAATTATGTTACAACAACACACACAAATAATTTGTGGATAACAAACACACAAACAAAATTATTTTGTGGGATAAACCATTTTAATATAGGACTCGTCCTTTACATGTTGGTTGAACTAACTACTAAGGTTTTGATGAACACTTTTAATAAAAACATGGTTCTTTCAATATCATTTAAGTCTTTTCCAACAAAGGAAAAGATAGTAAAGTTTAATTCTTGATTATTTAACATTTGTAATCATAATTGACACCTCCTAGAAGGTTGGTCCTATTCTCACTTAAAATTTGAATAGTTTTTTTTTCTTTTTTAAATTGAATGACTTTGTTTAAGGTAATGTCATCAAATGAATGAAATAATTTTTGGATGAAACATCATAAGGGAGGGTTCATTTTTCATGTGTTATTTGATCCAATTACTAAGGTTTTGATCAATATTTTTAATGAAAGATTGATTCTTCTTATGTTACTTCTCTTTTGAAATCTAGGAATTTGCTATGAAGCAGCCAATCCCAACTTGTTAACAAGGCATGTTAACTAACCATGAGATTGATAAAGGAATACTTAATACTACAAATAATCCAAATCATATGAGAGGGAATGTAAGTGTGATTTCATGTCTCTATGTAGTATTATATAGTTGGGAAATCAAAGGGATTTTACTTATTTTATGGTTTCAAAAGCTTAATATTCAGTTGTTAATAACTATAAATGTGATAGGTTTGGGATGCATGACTAAGATTTCTAACATTTGTAGCTTTACCACTATTTGAGGTGAGGTTGGTATTTTATTTAATGTGTATGTGTATCCAAAGGTTGAAGCTAAAGCCAACCAATGACATGCAATATATTGAAAATATAAAAACATATCAATTCCTAATATAAACATGTATGTAAGAATAAGCTTCCTTTCTTTCTTTTCTAGTTCCTCGCTACTTGCTTGCTTCATCTCTCCACAAGCATGCAATCGTGAATAGATAATTACGAGTATACTATTGTCCCAAGTAGATAATGAAGGTATTATTTGTGGTAATTATGTTTTTCAATATGGTTTAGGTAAAATCCATTACTCTCTTTTTCTCCTAATTTTTTCCAAATCAAATCAAATATGGTGATTTAATGTCTAGTAAGGCTAACTAGCATGCACCTAGACTTAGTTGCTATTATGAGGATAGGGCCTTTAGGGACATAATTGAAATATTTGTAGCACACGTGGGAATGTTGGGCAAGGATGACCCATTTTTTCTAGAGCTTCAATGTTTGACAACATTTCAATAGCCTCATTTCTAGGTTGAGTAAAAATATCAACGGTTGGAGATCATTCTTTTCCCTTGTGTTGATGGTGTTGGACCTGCCAACATTTAGGGGATCACCCCGGTATGAAGTCCCAACTAAACCTCACACCGTTTGGTGTGGGAGTCCATCTGGTATGATGGTTTGGTTTCCATTGTCTTAAGGATTTGCCTCAACTCTTTCTTATCAGCACAAAAGAGTGGTTCTCTTTAACTTCGAGAAGCGAGGTTCGCATGCTTGGTGCGTGTAAGTGTACTTGTGTCAATGATTCTTTCACTGTGAGGGGAAGAAGGTGAAGGTGAGTTCCATGTTGGAAGGGATCAGTCCCAACTCGGCTAGGAACACACAACACAAAAGGACATACACAGCTTCCGGCGGAGCAGTCCACTCGGATGCGGCAGTCACAACATAAGAGGTAAGATAACACGTACAACACTCATGGAATAGTCTGAACGAGTGTAACGGTTATTACAGCAAGGTTCATGAGAAAGGTATGTCTAATGTCCGGTAGAGAAGTCGACACGGACAAGACAACATTAACAGCATATACAACACATTTTCATTAGTAGATTATGCATTACAACAAATGAATCAGTTTAGATGTAGAACATAGGTTAAAGCAACATGCACTACAAGTGTTAAAGATCAGTCTTACAACAAATACAATACATGTGTGAAAATGTGTTGGCCTGTTTACAGGCTTCTGAATTAAGCGAAAGTTCCAGGACACATCGTTACACCATACATCACTAACCCCATCAGCAGGGCGTTGGAGCCACTACTTACTCCTCAAAGAAAAGATTACAGACTCTCTTGGCTATGTGGGAGGAGCTGAGGTGAAAAGTTCTTTCATGTAAAAATGAGGGGGGTATTTATAGCCAAGGGTGAAACTGACCCTTGTGGTTGTTTGACTACCCTCATGACCGTTCGACTTCCATGACTTTCTAACTTACATGACTATGTTTCAACAAGTGAGTCTCTTGTACTTCCACGTTACATCACATTGATTAACAACAAGCCCATAGTGGAGATGTGGGAAACATGACTTATGACTTGACTCGACATGAGTCGACAAGACAATTTTGGTACATTTGTTCTGTTGTTAGAGTGCATGTCAAGCTACAGTGTTGTTGAGTGATGGATGTCTTCATGGTGTAACATAGCTTCACCTCCGCATGATGAAGTGTGCAGAGTCATTGATGGTCATTGGTTTGCTTGATGAAGCTTTAGCATGTTTCTCCTTTATTTCATGTTGGAAGGCTTGATAGGCTCACTTGTTCATGAAGGTGCATGTTTGTCAGGTTCGTCCACTTTGCATGCTTCGTTTGTTCATCCGTTGGTGAACCTTTCCATCTACATGTCCCCGCTTCGTTCATCCTGTTCATCATCTTGATATGTCTGTTGGTGTACCTATACCTGTAGTCACTCATGACAAGACGACATCAAATCCAAAACCTCCTAGTATACCATGACACATGATCATTCGAATACAGGTGACTGGGAGAGGCAGCAGGGCTATGATGTGGAATAATGGCTCCAAGAAAATGCTAATGAAAACTGCACAAGAGACACTGGAAGATGGGGACAGACAATCTGAGTCGACAGTGATTTTCTGCAAGGTCTAGCTCGGCTGGGAGGCAAAATTGCAGAAATTTTGGGAAGGACAGTATGGGTTGCAGGAGGAAAAGACAGGCATGCTTTGCACATTTTCTGAAATGAACAGTCAACGGGGGCTGGATAGACAGATTTGTGCAATTTTCGAGAGGAACGGGTCAGGTTGCATGAAGGGTCAACAGGCAGGGATTACGCAGTTTTTCTGGGGAATTTCCTGGGAGACTAGCAGCCAATACTATGCAATTCCCATAGGGAACTACCAATTGGTTGTTTGGGTCACTCACAGCCAAAATTGTGAAATTCCCATAGGGAACTGGAATTTGACTGCTCAGACACTGGTAGCAAAACTACGCAATTCCTATAGGGAATAGTTAGTCTGCTGCTAGGAGCTACTGGCTGGGAAAACTGCACTGAGGCTGGGAGGATGGCCTGTTGAACATCTCTGCGCAATTTCTAAGCTAAGTTTATTTTTGGGTAGTGAAAGTCCTACTCATGAGCACTGCGCAATTTCTGAGATGAACAGTCGATCGACTGTCCAGATAACGGACTAGGAAAACTGTGCAATTTTCTAAAGGAGATAAGGATGGGCACTTGGTGACTTTCTAGCCTGTCTGGACAATTTCCTCAGTCGGTTGAGTGGGTATGGTCAAAGGCCTTTGTGAAATTTTTCAGGGGATTCATTCCCGAGGTGATTGTCAAGTTCGACTGCTAGGTGGCTAGTATGAGTGCTGATTGAGTTGCTTGCGAGCAGAACAGCTTGAAAGAACTAGCTTGGTACTTCTGCATTGTTCTGGTTGACAGTCGATCGAGTCGAAAGCAGGGTGATGGTCAAGTTGTCAGTGAGGATTCTGGTTGTCAGAACTTCGGTAAAAATGACTAAGTGTGTGAACAGTTGAAAGATGCATAGGTGATCATACAAACACACACTCGCATGAGACTTGACGACAAAACGACCAAACCATTCAGACACACATGTTCAACATGACTGACCGATGGTGCAAGCAACAAGCGCGACACTCATGATTGATCATTCATGATCGAGACGACGCTTTCGCAATAGTGAATGTGACTATGTGTGTGAGTGCG
Source organism: Pinus taeda (assembly GCA_000404065.3). Taxonomy (NCBI): domain Eukaryota; kingdom Viridiplantae; phylum Streptophyta; class Pinopsida; order Pinales; family Pinaceae; genus Pinus; species Pinus taeda. The sequence goes on along the minus strand of APFE031525448.1, from coordinate 92,699 downwards.
GCAGATGCTTTCATGGAAAACACAACAAACACATACGAAGCAAAGACTTTGAGCATAACCAGAACACGGTCGCAAGCATGACTTAGACATCAACATGTAGAGAATTGAAAGCAATAAACAAGAAAGGAAAATGGAAAGACTCACATGAGGTTATATAGTGAACCCGAGTGTGTGTAGTAAGAAAGTGAAACTCTTCAAGGGAGGCTGTGAAATTGGTGCAGGCCAAAATTTTAGAGGGTGTTCATAGCCGCTACAACACTTGGTGACACACTAGTAGAACTCCAGCTTCTCTGTTTCAGTTCATTGCTAGCACAGTGCCTTGGTCTTTTGGGGAGTATTGAATCATTGTGTAGTTTACTTCAGTTTACCCATTTTCCCCATGGACATACATGGTTCACCCTTTTCTAACTCAGTCAAACACAATCAAAAGTTCATCTTAGATCTCGGTGTTTTGAATCCGGGAAGGGTACTTTAGTTTAGGAACTGAAAATTTTCAGAGTATAAGTTTTCATCTATGGTGTTGCTCTGCTGCTAGCAGGGCTGGACAGTACCCTGACAGAGTCACACAGGAACACACACAGTGCTCCACTGCCAGCGAGCCTGGTCAGTACCCCCGTGGAGTTGCATGCTTCACCTCACTATGTTGGAAGCCTTTCTCTTCTTTCACCTTTATATTTTTTTAATAGAACTATGCATAGGCACTTATTTATTTTTGGGGCAGAAGAGGGATCCCAACTTATTGAGAGCAGAATAGTTTGTTCCTTCAGAGAAGCGTATAAGACCTCTAACATAGGTTTGCACGTTTATATTTTCCCCTTCTCCATTTATACTAGTTGGATTAGCTTGAACACATAGAGCAGAAGGCTAATTACAAGCACGGGGCTTCCTAGTGTGGACACAAGTTCACGGTTGGACCAAAGTTTCCCTTATAGACGGTTCATATTTTCCGTCAAGACTTCATCGGCCGAAGGTTGTAACCAGGCACAAAGAAAATGGACACAAGATTGGCCAAGTGTTGCAGTGTCACAAGTCTCTTCAAATTTCAGCCACATACTTTATTCAAAAGTGAAAACGTAGTAGTTGGCAGCACTTATTTCCGGAAACAAAAATAGTAATATATCAAATAAACAAAATGAACGTGAACAAAAATAGTAAGAAGAATAAAACAAACCGAAAGCAAATATAATAAGTAAAACAAACCAAATGAAACAACAAGCAGCAAGTAGACTATGTACATGGCATGGGCGCAGCCCGACCTACTGAAACTAATGTTTGAGGACTTGGTCGTTGACAGGAAGATTATCAATCCACATGTCAAGTTATTGTAAACGATACGTGTGTGAGCCAAGTTTCTCATCGACCAGTACCGGTCAATCGGGCTCCGCTAGCGGAACCTAGTGGCATTCTAGAAGACCTTTAAGTGAAGACAACACCATTCTTTCAGGTACTATGTGCAACATGGGCTCGGATGATGGCACGGGGTAGTTGTCAAGAAAGGTTTAAGTTTATGAAGTCAATGAGTAAGCGGATCTTCCTAGACTTCTTAGATGCAGGATTTAAATTATAAAATCAAGTATGATGATGAAATTTGCAAGTAATCCAAACACTCAAAATGTTAGTCAATCTTTTCAGTGAAAAGAGTACAAACAACATGTATGTGTTACTTGTTCTTTGTTGTAATGTCTTTTCGTCTCCTTGACCTGGAATCTCATGTTGGATTGTTCACATGTAGTGGGTACTTAGGTCATCATCTACTCGTGGAGACCCATCCCAGTACTATTCGATCAAGTGGTCAACGATTGGTGTCTACTGCAGTATATAACTTGTACTGAGATTGGCCATCTTCAGATCATGGTAGATTCCCAGGTTTCCTTGTCCATTCATAATGTTGGTCCTTCGTGTGTTCATCCTGAGTGCTTCAGCATCATTGTTTGTGACTTCAAACTTCAAAAAGCTTGAAATCATGCATTGTCCATTGTTTTGGATGATTGAGATACACTCGGTCCTTGAGCCATCATGTGCTCCAGATTTTTCAAGACTCATGGCCCACATCTTGTCTGTACATGACCATTTGGCATGTTGATATTGTTGCTACTACTTCTACTATCAAAAAACCAAATTGTACAAGTTTCATTATCATCATTTTGGAGAGAAAGGTGTCCCAACTACTTGTCTGATGAGGTTGGAGCTAGTCATGCAGGATAACACTCCAATTTCTTTTCCAGGAGGTAGTTTCCAAACATGAGTTCTGCGAAGGCCAATGGTTCGTTCTCACCATTAAGGGGAGTTACATTGTATTTCATATACCTCTTGTATAACACCCAAATTTGGTTGCATCTGCCCTTTTACGGAAAACACATGTGATACCAGTCTCTAGCAAAGTATCCATCTAGCTTACTAGACCAATCTCTGCTAAGTAGCAGACCATATGCTTCTGGTATGTCCACAACAACTATGTTGACACATTAGTGGACTCAACTGTCATGGGATAGTCGGATTATCATGTCTCATAGTGCAATGGCTGGTATTGGTGTTCTATAAAGATGGATGATTTTGGCGGATGTTTCGCTCCATCGTGCATTAATCATCTTAGCAATGGAGAGCGACATGACATTAGCTGCCACACCAGAATCAACCAAGCAGTTGTGGACATTGTAGTTGAAAACTTCAAATGAAAGCAGGAATGGGGGGCAACCTAAGTTTTCTTCTTCCATACAGAGTGTATTGAACATAGTGGATAGCGATCCGGGAGGTGTGCATGCTCCCTTGCTGGTAGAGGCTGCATTTTCTGTTGTTGTTTGTCCCAATGCGCACACCAGGATATCTCGCCAACTCTAGACTTTGGGTTACTCAAACAAACTGATGTTCGCTTGAGTTGTATTCATGTCATCGACTATGTTGTAATCCTGAGGTGCTAGACTCACTGAGGTGTCCGGGGTGGAACGGATGTTTGTGTTGTTCGACGAAGTGTTATGCATCTTGTTGCCTATGGACGTACTCTTATCCATCGTTGTCTTCTCAGACTTGCTTTGTTTTTGTTGCTTTGAGGCAGGCAGTGGATAGGCCTTCTTTATTAGTTGTCTCACTTTCTCTTGCATCTCCTCAAGTGTAGGGGGAACCCCTTTACTCCTAAGATTGTAATGATTATTTTTCTTTTAGGGATGCTTCTCGGTGTTCATCTTCGAGACTACTTGCGAGAACCGATATACATTCACCACATGCCCAGAACTTGGTGCTTCATCAAGTGCAACCTCATAGTTATCATCAGTGTCTTCTAGCTGCTCCTGTATGTCACCATCCGCATCGAGTGTATGACTACAGACAGAGGTAACAACACGCTTCCAATCTGAACAAGTGTTCTCAAGATGAAGTTCTTCATGGAAGGAACAGAACTTAGGATTAGCGTACTGATCGGGTTGGAACATAGGCTTCTGCGCAAATTTGGAACTGAACCGATTATTGCTATATGAGCCGGTTGATGAACTGCTTTCCTGTCTCCATCTGGGTGGATGACTACTTGTGAATGTGTCTGTCTTCTGTTGCTTCAGTTTGGACATTTTTTGGTGGTCAATTTCTTAACAAGGTGAGTGAGGGTCTCAATATCAGTTGCTTCCTTGTCTCTACCCTTGCTCGTCGTTGCTTGGGGCTTTCTGCTCGCATCCTTGAAGTCTTTCGTTGATTCTTCATCTTTGATGAATTCGATTATGCACAAGTATTTTTCAATAGAAATGGCCTCTTCACAACTTTCTAAAAGTGTTGGCTTCACAGCTCGCTTGACGAACTGCGCAATGGTGGTTGGCAATGTAAACATGTAATAGTCAAGAGTGATGTAGTCATGAGGTTTGGTGTCTGCTGCAAACTTGTTCAAAATACGTATAAAACTTTGATTGAAGTCTTTCACTTTCTATTTTCCCTCCATCTTGAGGCTTTTCAGTTCTTTGAGTAGCATGGATTGGGTATTGTCATCAGCAAAATTTTCAAGGAACATACGTTTGAAAGAACCCCAGTTCTGTATGGAGTTGGGTGGAAGGTTTTGATACCAAGTAGTTGTGTGGCCATCCAAGGTACATGGAAACAATCTACATGTTATGTCGTCATAAAGTACCTCAAGGGTCTGCAGTTGTAGGTAGAAGTTGTCTAAGTGGTCTTATGCCTTCACTGCATTGTCAGGGTTAAACTTGATGTTCATTCTCTCTACTTGCTTCAGTATCCTATGCAAAGCAACCAAGAGATCCAATGGTCCCTGAGTCATCCATTCAAGATTTTGGTCAGCCATCTCTTCATCTTCTCCGTCCTCTTCATCTTCTTCCTCTCCTTCGGAATCTAATGGTTTTGGATCTGAGTCTGTTGGTTCATCTCCGCCTCCACCTGCTCCACTTCCTTCCCCTCTGCCTCCTATACCAGAGTTCGATTCTAAGGCCACAAGAGTGCCTTGTTCATCTTCAAAGAATATTGGAGGTTTCTCTCCATCTTCAATAGCTTCTTCCAAACCTTCAAGAGTAGCAAGGACTACTTCTTCCACTAATGATATAATAACTCTTGTGGGAGTGGATTTTGGCTTCTTAGATGTGTGTGGAAGATATTGTATGCCTGGGATCATTCCGACTTCTTTCGCGAACTGGTGAGTGATGGGATGGATGGAGCGAATGTGGTTACATGAAATCTTGTGTTCAATTCTAGGAGGTGAGGAGTAACCAACTGTTGAGTCATGTGAGAGGGGTTGCGAGTTACTGCCTTGACGAGATGGTTGATGAGTGATTGTGGGGAATTTTAGCAATGTACAACTAGCTTCCCTCCTTCTAGCGCCAGAAATTTTGACGGTGCTAGACCCATCAACATTCATGGGATCACCCCAGTATGAAGTCCCAACTAGACCTCACACTGTTTGGTATGGGAGTCCCATCTGGTATGATGGCCTAGTTGCCATTGTCTTAAGTATTTGCCTCAAGTCTTGCTTGTCAGCATAGGAGAGTGGTTTGCTTTGTCTTCGAGAAGTAAGGTTTGCATGCCTGGTGAGTGTAAGTGTACTTGTGTCAATGGTTCTTTCGCTATGAGGGGAAGAAGATGAAGGTGAGTTCCATATTGAAAGGGATCAGTCCCAAATTGGCTAGAAACACACAACACAAAAGGACATACACAACTTCCAGTGAAGTAGTCCACTCGGATGCGGAAATCACAACATACAAGGTAAGATAACACATACAACACTCAAATAATAGTCTAAACGAGTGCAATGGTTGTTACAACAAGGTTCATGAGAAAGGTTTGTCTGATGTCCGGTAGAGAAATCGACACGGACAAGACAACATTAACAGCATATGAAACACATTTTCATTAGTAGATTATGCATTACAACAAATGAATCAATTCAGATCTAGAGCATAGGTTAAAGCAACATGCATTACAAGTGTTAAAGATCAGTCTTACAACAAATACAATACATGTGTGAAAACGTGTTGGCCTGTTAACGGGCTTCTGAATTAAGTGAAAGTTCCAAGACACATTGTTACACCATACATCACTAACCCCGTCAGCGGGGCGTTGGAGCCACCACTTACTCCTCAAAGAAAATATTACAGACTCTCTTGGCTATGTGGGAAGAGTTGAGGTGAAAGGTCCTTTCATGTACAAATGAGGAGGGTATTTATAGCCAAGGGTGAAATTGACCCTTGTGGTTGTTCAACTACCCTCATGACCATTCAACTTCCATGACTTTCTGACTTACATGACTCTATGTTTCAACAAGTGGGTCTCTTGTACTTCCACATTACATCATATTGATAGACAGCAAGCCCATAGTGGAGATGTGGGCAACATGACCCATGACTTGATTCGACATGACTTGACAAGACAATGTTGATACATTCGTGCTGCTGTTGGAGTGCATGTCGAGCTATAGTGTTGCTGAGTGATGGATGTCTTCATGGTGTATCATATCTTCACCTCCGCATGGTTAAGTGTGCAGAGTCATCGATGGTCCTTGGTTTGCTTGACGAAGCTTTATCATGTTGCTCCTTGCTTTCATGTTGGAAGGCTTAACAGGCTCACTTGTTCGTGAAGGTGCACGTTCATCCACTTCGAATGCTTCGTTTGTTCATCCATTGGTGAACCTTTCCATATGCATGTGCCTACTTCGTTCATCCCATTCGTCATCTTGACATGTTTGTTGGTGTACCTATACATGTAGTCACTCATGACGAGACAACATCAAATCCAAAACCTCCTAGTATACCACGATACATGATCAATTGAATGTAGGTGACCGGGAGAGGCAGTAGGGTTGTGATGTGGGATGATGGCTCTGGGAAACTATTGATGAAAATTGTGCAAGAGTCACTTGAATATGGGGACAGACAATCTGAGTCGACAATGACTATCTGCAAGGTTTGGCTCGGCTGGGAGGAAAAATTGCGCAAATTTTGGGAAGGACAGTTTGGGTTGCAGGAGGGCAAGGCAGGCATGCTTTGCACATTTTCCGGAATGAACGGTCAGCACAGGTTGGACAGCCAGATTTGTGAAATTTTGCTAGAGGAACGGGCCAGGCTGCATGAAGGGTAAGCAGGCAGGGATTGCGCAGTTTTTCTGGGGAACTTCCTCAAAGACTGGAAGTAAGTACTAGGAAATTCCCATAGGGAACTACCAATTGGTTATTGGGGTCACTCATAGCCAAAACTGCGCAATTCCCAGAGGGAACTAGCAGGAATTCCTATAGGGAACATGTAGTCTACTACTAGGAGCTGCTGGCTGGGAAAACTGCACTGAGGCCGGGAGGCCAGCCTGCTGATCATCTATGCGCAAATTTTGAGTTGATCTGACTATTGGGCAGCGGAAGTCCTACTCATCAGCACTCCGCAATTTTTGAGATGAACAATCGGTCAACTGTCCAAATGACTAACTGGGAAAACTGCGCAATTTTTTGAAGGAGACATGGATGGGAACTTGGTGTCTATTCATCCTGTCTACGCAAATTCCTCAGTCAGTTGAGTGGGTAAGGTCAATGACCTCCGCAATTTTTTAGGGGAGTCAGTCCCAGGGTGACTATCAGGTCCGACTGTCCGGGTGGCCAGCATGAGTGTTGATTGAGTTTCTTCCGAGCAACGCAGCTCGAAAGAACTAGCTTGGTGCTTGTCCGATGTTCTAGTTGAAAGTCAATCGAGTTGAAAGGAGGGTGATGGTCCACGGTTAGTGAGGAGTCTGGTCGTCAGAACTTCAGCAAAAATGACTAAGTGTGTGAACAGTCAAAAGATGCATAGGTGATCATACGAACACATCCGCATGACTTGATGACGAAATGACCAAACCATCCAAACACACATGTTCAACATGGCTAAACAACGGTGCAAGCGATAAGCGCGACACTCGTGATTGGTTGTTGATGATCGATACGGCGCTTGCGCGACAGTGAATGTGACTCTGTGTGTGAGTGCGACAGATACTTTCATGGCAAACGCGACAAACACATACGAAGAAAAGACTTTGAGCATAACCAGAACACGGTCACAAGCATGACTTAGATATCAACATGCAGAGACTTGAATGCAATAAACAAGCAAGGTGAATGTAAAGACTCACACGAGCTTACGGAGTGAACTTGAGTGTGCGTAGCATCAAGTGAAACTCTTCAAGGGAGGCTCTGAAATTGGTGCAAGCCAAAATTTTAGAGGGCGGTTGTAGCCGCTACAACACCCTAAAATGATAAAAGTCGTGTCATTTTTCTTATAATCATCCCACATTGATTTGTTTTTTTTAAATATAAAACTTCAATTTTGTTAAAATTGCTCATGTCTATAAAACTATCCAATATCTAAAGCATGTAACTTCCACTCTAGATAACAAGTTGCATTAGGGGAATTTTGAGGTCTAAAATGGATCTCTTGAAGAAAATGTACAATCAAAATTCACTTTATGGGAACTAATCACATTTTAGACGATGACATCATCCCCAATGCTTGAGGTGGCATTGCTTAAGTTAAAGGTACTTACTTGTCACATTCTGAATGGTGGATAAAAACTCATGGTTAACCATGGTAGTGTCCTAAGTACTTTTAAAACCATAAAGTAAAGTACTCATAATAAAAGTCATTTAACATTTTTTGAATAAAATACTATTGTTGTGATTTCATATTTTTTAAAGAAACAATGCATATCTCTATACAATCTTCATGTATTTACATGCTTTTCAATAAATAGTATATCTGTATATTTGTATAATTTTTTATATATTTATTTTTAAATTATATATCATCTCATTTTATTTAATATTACAATTTCAAATTAATTATAAATTAATATATGTACATATATATATACATGTGAAATCAAAATAAATAAAGATGTGACCTTGTAATTTTAGGATAAATCAAATCTATGAATAATATTATTATAATATTAATAGCAATACAAGCATATTAAAATTAAAGAAAAAATGTATATTATTTTTCTATGATTTATGGATCTTAAAAATTCTGCTTAATTTCAAGTTATTACGTCCGAAACAAAAAATAGATCTTTAATTTTTATAAATTATTTGATAAACTCTTACACAATTTTATGACAACTGTAACAAGTTTATAAATTAATACATAAAATAATATATTACATTTATTATATTATATTATTTGACTTTTATATAGTATATTAATTAATTACATGTTATTATATTAATTACATGTTAATTACTGGTTTATATTAATTACATGTTATTATGTAATTTAATTGTATAATTTAAATAATATAAATTTTAATCAATAGTATATTATACAATTAAGAATTTATAATATATTTTAAGTTATTTAAGTACAAAGGACAAATGCATTAGGTGTTCAATGATAATGACTTTTTATTGAAAAACTCAATTTTATTTATAGTCACATCAATACAAATTTTTATTAATTTTATATTGGTATTTTCAATTGAATTTAACTATGGTTACATGGATTATGGTGCAAAAGGTGAATTGAAAATTCATAAATATTATTTTATTGGTTTAGCTTTTATTTTTATTTCCTTAGGAGGCCCATTTTAGACCTCAAAATTCCACTTATTTGAAACATCATTATTCATATCATAGAGCGTGCTACGCGGAATTTTTACGATTGCAAACAAAGGTGAATTCCATACATCTAGTGGACTCATCTAGAAAAACAGAAGCCAAAAAGCATAATTTTTTCCTTATGGAAATTAGAATATGGGAAAGAAGCCTACCTTGAATATGTAGCAAGCCTTCATTTCCTTCTTGTTTGTAAGCTCCAATTCTAGCCCAAAGTGCCATAATTAGAACTTGCACACATGACTAAAACTAGCAAAGGATCCATAACATCCATGTAGCATAATCTAAAATCTTTATTCAATGAATCAATGTGGCAATGAAATACATGAGTACAAACATAACAAAGCAAATATAGGAAAACAAGATACTCTTTGTATTTGTTTCCGGGAAAACTAATGTCTTTTCGATCTGCTAGCCCTCTAGGATTGGTAGCTATCCTAAAAACAAACAATCAAAGCAAATTGCGATTTCCTCTATGTATGATAGATAAGAGAGAGGCAAAGGAACCAACCTGGATCTTCCGCTTAACTCCTTACTTGATCTCTCTCTCCCTTGAAAGAGCTTGCAACTCCTCTCCTACTTATCCCGCTTCGAGAATACCTGTAGAAACAAAGTAACAAAACACCGTCAAAGCATCTTGATCTATTATATCATAAGCATTGCAGAATCAGAAGTACAATGAACATACAATGGCATTCACAAATAACAATATTCAAAAATACACGATTGTATGGAGAAAAACTCAAACAACTTTATTAAATATGAAGGGAGAATTACAACCCAGTTGTCTGATCCAGCATCATCCTCCCAGCATCAAAGCCCTCTTCACCTCATGAAAAGCAAGATCACCAATACAATGCTCTTTCTCAAAGACAAACTATCAGCAATTCCTTGCAAATTACAAAATTCCAGCGTCTAGATCTCTCAGATGAGGGATCCATTTATATATGTGTGCAAGGGTGTGAGTCATCTCTGGGTTTTTTATTAGTGTCATTCCACTTGTTGTTCTTGGTTCCACTTAGAGATTTCTTAGATCTCTTACTCATCCCTCGGCGAATTCAAAGAGGCAAGAGTCATAGGAGAAGTTTTTAGAAGATTCCATGAGCATCCACTTAGCAAATTGTCTCGGACATTTGTCCATTCTCTCTCATCGCACCCCACAAAAGGACTCTTCAGTATGCATCGCACCTGGCCAGTGTAGGAGTCAGTATGCATCGCACCCTGACAGTGAAGCAGTCAGTATGGTCCAGTTTTGGCCAGTTTTGAGTGGTTTTTCAGGTGGAACTTCTAGGGAAGGATGTAATTAGTTGACCACGATCCTTTAGGCTATGAAACAACACTTTTAGGGGTTAATTAGCCCTATTTTATTGAAATATAAGATTGGGGTTGAAATGCCCAAATCTGTCTATAACAGTTGCCCCCTAAAGCATGAAGTCGTAAATCTTTGATGTCGGGTGAAATTCTTTATCATGAGGATCCGAGGTTTTCGAACTGGAAGGTGACCTATATAAGATACAATACAATACATCATCATCATATTATTTTCAAGATCTAGCTGAGGTGGGCATTCCCATGCTCAGCTTTATAAATTCATTTTCATGTACCTAGAACCTCAGTTTGAGGAGGTTCTTCTTGTTTACTAGCTGCTTTGACTATTGGGGCTATTTCATGGGCACGGGCAACTGGCTCTTCATTTATGCATGTCTCTAGCTCTGAAGCTAGAGGATTCTCATCAGTTGGACGATCGTTATTATCATTAAAAAGAATAAATGAATCCATATCAGAATGGATTGAGTAAATTGGAAAATTTTGGGGCATCTCCACACTACTCACCACATACTTCATCAGTGTTTCTCTATACAGTCACTTTGGTTGCCCAAAGACAGATATAGTGGCATAAGAGAGGTCGAGTTGAAGGGATCCTTGTAGTTTTTCTCCCCATGATCTTGATAGGAGCATACCATATTTTGTTGGAATGTCAGCAACTAC